>CAJQUW010011188.1:0-123137 GCA_907163375.1 Prostheceraeus crozeri
GTCCAACTTGTAAATCCGTAAGTTTGACGATCACGAAGAGCATACAAGGTGTCTTTGAGTTACTTATATCCAGAGATTTTGCTAACAACACTATTGAATTTCTCCTTATCTATTAGATGATTTGCGAGTGGTCGCTAAATTTTCTCCAAAATTTCAAGAGAGTCGCTGCCTCAGTGTCCCCTCAAGCTTGAATCGAATCACACAATGATTTCAAATTCGCAATTCAATGATTTCGTCATGCAAGCTTTCGCAATTCGCAGTCGAATGACGATCCCATGGAAACGATCCTTCCCTACGTTCCCATTTGTCGACTTTAAACTTAAACTTGAACACAACTTTGAGACTCAGTTGGAACAGAATCACCCGTACTCAGTCATTAACGATGGAACCTTCTTCATTGGGTCCTACAGGGTTGAATATGTGCATACACTAGTAATATAGTAATTCATATATCAGTAATTCTTTAGTAAATACAAACCTAATTTTGTAATCAAGTAAAGGATCTTCTTTGGAATCTGCCCGCCACTAACTTCAAAATTATATTTTTTAACAACGCTTAAATTCAATTACATGGAGCTGCTTATGATGCGCATGTTGAACATATTCTATCATTATGTAATGAACCACTCTGCTGTAAAAACGTGATCAAACTTGGTATGTTCATGGCGAGTCTGATATATCCGTTATAATGTGTCCTCGAATAAACGCTAGTAAAATCGGTGGTTCCAGGTAATTATTGGACTGCACTTTATTTTTGAAGGAGCATAATCGATGATGTGTCATCAATCATCATCATAATACATCGAAACGCACGGCACTCAACGCTAGCGGATTCATGGGACATGATGCATGGGTTACGTACCGCTAAATACAATATAACTCCCTGATGATTGACAGGCAGATTATTTTGCATTACTTTTGCAGACTTTTGTATTGGCGGGCAGATTCTAAAGAAGATCCCAATTAATTAATGATTATTCAAGTAAATACACTTTGGAATTGTTGTCACCGTTCGGCATGGTAGATTATTTTCAGGCGTTCACAAAGTGTTTCACAAGGTCTCATGCAATTACTGACTGCAGAGCTACGGTCATAGAGCATGGATACAGGCAAGCTGTGATCGCACACAATCGTTTATAATTTCGAAAATTAAAAATTTCCAGGGTGTTATTATTTGTGCTGGAAATATCTTAAACTGAATGTAAATTATTTTAATCAAAGTAAGTATACAAGGTTTTAATAAGGTTTTTACACTTTGATTTTAATATTTAGGTAGAAAGCAGTTCTATGATAATCGAAGAACAATCAATGATTAGTAGCCTATGTCGTGATTCCAAGTGCTGAAATTATTCGAGTACAAGTAGTGTTAACATATACTAGATGATTATATAGAACGAACGGAACTTATGTACATGTGGTTATTTTAGGCTTAACTTACTTTATAAGAGTCATTAGAAATTGAAATTCTTTCTTCGATGTTGTGTTTATTCTGAAGATGATTTAAATCGACAAGTAAAATTTACTAGATATTCGAATATACGCTCGTCATCATTTCCGAATATTCGAATACTGATATTTTTTCGAATGACAGATCACTAATATTTACCCATGTAGTAACATGCCAAATATGTATGTAGATATATTTTATGTAGATACATGTTTTTCCTGGCTCTGTAGTTATTGCTAGTCAAAGAAAAGGGTTCTGATTAAAAATGATCTCTCAAATGAAGTCAAGAAATCTGCAAATGCTTAGCATACCTTGGCACCCATCTTAACTTTCCTCCGTCGCCCCTTGAGCGGTAAAGACATCCCTGTAGACATTTCAACAAATATGCGCCATTTCATCATTCTATCTTACCCGACCAGTGCTCATTGTTTATTCGATCGTTCCTTCAACTTTTTGTTGGGAAAATCGGTAAATTGGAGCAAATCCTGTCCTTGGAATGGTCGAAGAATCTTTTGCGTTTCTTCCAAAAGTTCTCATGTACTTAATTTATGACGATTAGAAAATACTTTTTGATAGGAGTTCAACTCCCTTGAATAGATATTGCAATCGATTCGAATCTTGCACATGAAAGTCAGTGACACACGTTTTAATAAGCGTGTCAACTCAAATCAGCTATCTTCTCATCTATCCACATTGATTGTGAAATGGAAAATGTCAGCAAAAATCTAAGAAGAAAGCATCTATGAATAATTGCTGATATTCAATTAAGGTTATCACTCTTTGTTTTTGAATCCATTGTACTTTTGCAAGGCATCTGAAGGAAATTGTCAGCTTGACATTTTGCAATTTTCAGTTTGATATGTACGAGTATTTTATCTTAATTAACGAATGTTTTTCATCGTTATCACATGACATGATAGACTGATAGTAGAGAAATGTCGTTCATAATGAAGACTATAGTGGATTTTCCGTCAGATTTGTATCATTCATAGTGGGCGCGTCAATTTTAGGATAGGGTGCAAATTTGATGAAATCTCTGTTCTGGATGCTGCTAAAAATAATTGTGTAGAATTGAGTGGAAAGTGAAGTGGCTAGAATCATGATACTCTATGCGGTTGAAATTCAGCTAAGCATACAAGAAATAATATATGCATTTACAAATGAGGATCAAATAAATTTTCTGAGGTATAATTTAATGATTTAATCAAGATTCAATATAAATCAAGATTAATCTTATATATACATGTATGTATAATAATGTGGATCCATTTGTATCTGTATTGATAATTGTGATCATTGTCTTTGATTATGATAGTCTTGCAGTTCCAGGTAATTTGTAATTTGAAATAAAATCTTATTGACAAGGCTGAGTCTCAAAGTAATTATCATTTCCATCGAAGTTAATTAGCAACATTACCTCTCGTAGCCCGAGTCACTGACTCGAAGGATTTGCATGATGTTCTCCTGTATTCGCTATCAAGATAATCGATTCCTTGATCATTTCTCCAAAACAGTAAATATGTGCATTTCACATGCGGTACTAGATAACAAAGATAATTCATTTAGTGAAATCGAAACCTCTATTACATTAGTGATGTAATTAATTCTCAGCAACTACTCTTCCTAAGTATACTTACTCTATGGTTTGTGTCAAGTCAAATTTGAGATAAATGAAGAATGTCCAGATAGTCTGTACGTACATGTATTGGAATCAGTATGCATTGTATCATTACTATTTTCATTCATTTGCAGTGTACATGCAACAGTGTTTCGGAGCCGTGGTCCATCTATACCACGGATCCGGCTTCGACTCTCTGGCACGGCTTCGGCTCCGTCTCCGACCCAAGATCCTTCAACATATAGTCAGGCCACCAACATGAGTTCGACAATGAAGCTTTCACAGAATGATGTACACCCGATGGCTACTAAGAAACTGCACATCTGTCAAGGTCTACCCGGTACCTCTTCTTGTCAGACAAGAACAAAGAAAGCACATGCAAATCAAGTGGGAAGCAGACTAAGGTTTTCGGTAAAATCATATTTGTCTGTATTTCTGTGATTAAGTGAGAAGTACTTCGGCAAGTGTAAAACCATCTTTGGTACGTTGTTTTGGTAGTTTCTGTTTATCTGCACATATTTTGCGTCCCTTGAAGTGTCGCGTACTGGTATCCTGCGTATGCTACTTTTGCTGCAAGTGATTATCTACTTGTAAACGGAATCATCAGTTAGACCAGTGGTTCTCACCGACTTTTTTAGCCGACCCCATTTCCGCCATAGCTCATCTAATCGCGACCCCATGGGCTTTAAAAGAACTATATTTCAAAAACAGTCAATTATCGCTATACATGTTATATCACTGAAACAGACTTGAATTAAGTCGGACTCAAATGATAATTACAACAAATAACTATTAACTAATAACAAAAAACATTATTTCGATAAACGCACGATGTGCTCGTAGCGAGGTTCATAAGTTGTTAGAGAACAAACCAAACAGTCAAAAAGATGGGCATCAGTAATGCGTGATCGGTACTTAGTCTTTGCTTGCACCATATGTGAGAAACCTGCCTCGCACACGTAGGTGGTGCCAAACCGAACAAGAGTTCTGCGGGCTTCATCAATGAGTTTCGGATACTTCTCGTCATCAAGCGTGAACCAAAATGTGACGGCATCACTAGTCTTGAACATTATTTTAGCATCATTGTCCTCTCGAAGTTCTGCAATTTCCAGCGCTATTCTGCCATCGAATTTCGTCGCATCAACCTGGAACGGTGACTTGATATGGTAATATTCGGCCTGCATGTCTGGAAATCTCTCTACAAAATTGTGTTGTAACTTTCCGATGTATGTCAGAAGTTCAGTGATTTGATTCGGAAAATCGTCAAATTCGCACGCTGTTATTGCGATATACTCGACAAACATAGGAAAATTGGAGAAATCCTGTCGCTTTATTTGCTCTTGCAGGACATCAAGTTTTCTCATAAAGGTTCTCAGTGAAGAATGAAGGTCAAAGATCGGTTTTCCGCGTCCCTGTAGTTCTGTGTTCACTGAGTTGACGTGATGAAGTATATCGACCAATAGTGCTAATTCGGACAAGAATTGTTGATCACCAAATTTGTCTGCATGTTGATGGCCTTTCTCAGACAAAAACTCGTGGATCTCTTCACGCAGAATAAAGACTCTTTCCAACGCTTTGCCACGCGATAGCCAACGAACTGTGTTGTAGAGTAGTAGAGCGGAATGGTCTGCAGCACTCTCAACACAAAGTTGGCGGAACATGCGACAATTAAGCTCACGAGCTTTGATGAAATTCATTATCGTAACACAGACATTCATAATCTCGCCAAATTTAGCGGAAAGATCCTTAGATGCCAGCGCCTGCCGGTGTATAATGCAGTGATTGATGCTTACATGCGGGTGATGTCGCGACAGTAGGCCGTTAAATCCATTCAGACGCCCCATCATGGCTGGAGCTCCATCAACATTAGCCTCAACAATTTTGTCCCATGACAGGCCATGATCAGTGAAAAACTTGTTCACGATATTGTAAATATCTTCGCCTTTCGTAGTAACTGCTAGGGTCAACAACGCGAGCACTTCCTCCTTCATCATGCCACCGGTTTCGTATTTTCCATACAAGAGAAGTTGGGCGTTCCCGGTGTTGTCTGTGGACTCGTCAAGAGCTATTGCCGCCCAGGAGGATCTTCGAAAGTCGTTTAGTATTTGTTCCTTTAAGTCTGACGCTACCTTTTCGACCCGGCGAGTAATTGTGTCCTTGCTCAGTGGAATGTCATTTATGGTCTGAACCAACTTATTCCCAAAATTTTCATCTTTGAAAATGTCCGCAAAGTGCAGTAGTGATGGTTTGATAATCGTTTCACCCTCCGTATATGGACGATGAGTTCGGGCACTTAGGAAAGCTGTCTTGTAGGTAAAAATATCTATTTTCTGCTGCTTTGTAAGGGCTCTTGCCATGCAATTCCTGGATTTCTGAAGCTCATCTTTCCGTTTGACGAAGACACGTTGGCGGGCATCTACTCCAAGAATAGAGACCGTCGGGTGATTTTGTAAATGTCGCTGCAACTTGTTTGGCTTCAATGATTCCTCCGCTATTTGTTTATGGCATATCACGCACACAGGGACTCCGTCGACGTCCGCAATTCCATATTCGGCAAGAAAATCGGGATTTATGCTCCTTGACCTCTTCTTTGTAGTTGAGTCTGCGTTCGTCTCTTTCACTGCTCTTTTCGTTGCCCCTTTCCTGCTGGGGGTCGTAATTGAAGATGATTGTGGTTCACAATCCGTACTCTTTCGTATCAGAAAGCGATCCATTATTTAAAATAATTTCACGATAATCCGAAACTGTAATCATGTACTAGAACCACCAGTTTGCAGTCGCGCAATAACTAAGTGATACAATGAGGCATCATGATTCAATCATGCTGCAGGAAATATTGCAAGTGGGCCTTTCGACCAATTGGCGCTGCTTACCCTGCTTACTCACATCATGAACCACTAGAAGGAGATGGACGCTTCACCTCTGTCAACTGTGACCAACAGTAGGCACATGCAAACGCATTATATGAACGGGAGAAAATGAAAGCATTTGTACATGAATGGCTCTATCTTTTGAACCACCTGCCCGATTGATTTCATATTTGAAATACTGATGATTCAGGGTGAGAGCACCATTTCTTCTATTCATGCCACCTTAAGATTCTCAAAACTAAAAAAGTTAGTCAGCGCGCAAAAATTAGTAACTCGATAAAAATTGAGAAAATACCTTGATTTTTATCGAGTTGCTAATTTTCGCGCGCTGACTAACTTTTTTAGTTTTGAGAACCTTAAGGTGGCATGAATAGAAGAAATGGTGCTCTCACCCTGAATCATCAGTATTTCAAATATGAAATCAATCGGGCAGGTGGTTCAAAAGATAGAGCCATTCATGTACAAATGCTTTCATTTTCTCCCGTTCATATAATGCGTTTGCATGTGCCTACTGTTGGTCACAGTTGACAGAGGTGAAGCGTCCATCTCCTTCTAGTGGTTCATGCTCACACACATATAACGAAGGTCACTGGAAAGATTGAACCACTGATGTGTCACGGAAGACTTAAGGAAATATTCGATGATCAGAGAGCGGTTGCAGAATGCGATAGTTTAAATTTAAAAAGTCTCGCTGAGTTAGCGCAAATAGCAACCAACAGCGTCACACGTACGAACAAAGTTATGAATATACCACATCAGCTGATTTACTTATAGGCCTACATTGTTCGTGTGAGTGAGTAAACTGGTGTCTATGCGGTGATATTTTGAAACAAATCAACTGGATTGGAGATGCTCGCATAGACACACCATTTGAAGCAGTGCTGCCACACCAGAACTGATAATAATATCAGCTCTTAATTTCATGAGAACGGATCCTCATGCAGCATCGGCCGGGCCTGCAAAGATTATATCATTAGCTACAGAAATTGACCGCGCGACCCCCAGCGACCCCAAGCGTATCTCGCGACCCCACGAATTGGTCACTGCGACCCCACTTGGGGTCGCAACCACGCATTTGAGAACCACTGAGTTAGACGGAGGCATTCTAATAAGCTCCCACTTGTAAAATTGAATTTTAGCTATTGATTTCGGCGAAAGATGGCGAAAAATTGATCACTGCCAAGCAAAGTTGCTCGGCGTGCAGCAAGAAGGTTTTCTGAAATTGCTCAAAAAGTACCTCAATCCCGCTGATATCTTCGCGGATATTCTCTTTTTCTGATCGCAGAGGAGAGATGTTGAAACAAAACTAAAGCTAGTTTGGTTTTCAGAATTACATGCAGCCCATAACATTAAATTAGTAAAGAAATGTTCAGTAGCCGGTCATCCTTGATTTTGTTTACATGATTACATCAATAACTACAACTGAAGTGATAATTTGGCAAGCAGAAGTAATTTCAACAATCTTTGAATCTCAGTTTATGGAGGAGGGTGGAGTTGAACGAAAACGATTACGAATGTCTTAAAATTCAGCAGAAAAGCTTATCTTGCAAAGATGCTTCAGAACATGATTTTGATTGTGATATGTAGACATTCTTGAAACTAGCTGAATACACCGACAAAATTCTTTTCATTATGACCAGGGCTTGCTCAATTGTGAGCTTACATTTACAAGAAATCGAGTTGAAAATCATTAATTTCACTATTCACTATCGTCTACGTCAGTGGTGGGCAACGCGGGCCATTTGGTGGCCCGTCAGGACATATTGGGTGGCTCCTTTAAAGTGGCTCGCGGACATTATTTGAATCAATAATTTGAAAATGACTCACTCTGACTTCGATCTTTGGTAGGTGCATCTAAGGGTGAGGGATCCTGTTTAGAATTAGTAAAACCATTAATTAACAACTAAATGAGCAATATAATGGCATAGAAAACAAAAATTCACATTCGAATTATCCAACAAGGCTCCTTTCGCAATGAATATATTCTCGCATAAGCGCGAAATGGTCATCACCTGACTGAGTCTATGCTAATTCACATAGTATTACATGCCCTGCTGAGAATGTTTCTCTACGTAATAAAAAAATCACGTTGATATTGATTATACCTTGACTACGAATAGAGGAATCCAACCGCAAGATTTTGACGGGTCAACATTTTTTTCAAATATACTTGCTGAATTTCATTTTGTATACTACACAAATATATATTTCGCATACTCGATTGGCATTAGCACACCATTTGTGGAGCCCATGCACGGCTTTTGCACGGCTTTTGAAGCCGTATGTTTGGGTGACATATGTGCATGCAGCATGATCAACAACTGTAACAAAACCAATTTTATCTTCTGCCGCTTTCAGGCAGATAGTTGCACTGCACTTACCTACAGAACGCTGTTTTTCAATGAAATAAGGCAGTGTTGGTCAAATCACCAAAAAAGTCAAATTACCGTTTAATTACACAAAAGAAAAGCTTCCATGATTTGTTATAGGCCTAGTCGCTCTTCAGTGCTCACATAAATTGTATAAAGCAAATTATCATTCCTTAATATTAAACAAATTAATTGCGTGTAATGCTGCTGTATGCATTTACATACGAAACACTGTTATGTAATGCGACCACTATATATGCACGTACGGTACTGCAGCTCATATGTGCACTTAAAAGTGCGGAATAAAAGAATATTAACCCCATACTACTGCCTTTTAAAATTGGTGGCCCGCTATCCCAACTTGGTTGCCCACTACTAGTCTACGTATACTGAAATTATTGCAAAATTAAATTCAATTATAACTGTTGTGAATTGTTGGCAGGAAACGATATACTAATCCCGAGGAAATTGACTCTCTTGTATTTCTACTCTTACTGTCTTACTGTATCAAAAAGAGGACAATGGGAAAATGATCAGTGAAAAGGGCCTTGCAAAATCTTATTTCCCACACAGTCGGCCCTAATGTCTCACCGGTGTGTCCTGCATGTTAGCTCTCCAGTTGCTCACCGTTCTCTGAAATGGGAAATTGAAGAGAGCGGTGAGCTGTTGCATAGCGAGAAGGCGACCCAAATATACCCAATTTGACTGAGCTAGATTTTCAGATTTTAATAGATCATTTGTTGGTATCATTTTTGTTAGACTTTATCCATTTGTAGTCTGCGAACTAATATACACTGCATATACCGGTATAATAGGCAGCTACATATCAGAAGATTTTTGTTAAATAGACCTATATTTCAGATTTTTTTGTGTTAAACTTCACTCAATTTGAAAGAATCTTAATCTAACCTCTAAGATGCGCGTATAGTAGATGGCCCAAAGCCTTGATAGAGATGATCGTCGTTACCCAAAATGTGAAAATGATTGTCGATGGAAACTACTCACAATGTGTAATTTGCTGTTAGTTGAAAAGATTTCATTGCAAGCATGCCTAATCATTCCTGGAGGGGGAGTGAGAACGTGGATGATTATGCATACGGAAGGGGCTTTAGTTACGTGATTACGGAACTTACTGTGGGGGAGAAGTTCAAAAGTCAAAAATGCGAGTGCGATTCATCATAAATTTCCGTCACTTGGGATTTGGGTTTCGAGTACACATAATTGCAGTTATGCTAATACAATGTACAACTAGCCTACTTAAAGCAAATTTCATCGCATAAAGATATCAGCTCTTAACTCTCAGCATGCATCATGCAGTGTTGAACATGAACTGTTAAAAGTTGAAAAGTAATGATGCTGCTAGACTGAGAAGTGTGGTAAAGCCCTCTTCCATAGAACGCATTAAATTTGACTATATTTTTTGATGTCATATCCTCATAAGTATCA
Organism: Prostheceraeus crozeri; assembly: GCA_907163375.1. NCBI lineage: Eukaryota > Metazoa > Platyhelminthes > Polycladida > Euryleptidae > Prostheceraeus > Prostheceraeus crozeri. Next base: position 9,751 of record CAJQUW010011188.1, read on the forward strand.
TGACAATGGACTTACAAAATGGGGAAATTGCACTTACAGATGGAATAATACTTTGAGCGTTTAATTGCTTCTGACTAGAATGTTTTCCTTGTTGGGGTATCAGACTCACTTACATGTAGGCCTACTTCTTAAAGAATATTCAATTGTCTCAATAATCGGAATTGAAGCATATTTGAAAACAGATGATGCATTAGAACCTTTCTTCATTCTGATCTGAAATATGAAAGTGTGATGAAATTTCTTTATGTGATGCATGCATTAGATGGCTTCAACTGTCTTCAGCTATACATTTGATTCTTAAAAAAGATGTCCTATATCCTTAAAATTCAAACATTTTTCCACTACACTTCCATATTTAGAAAATAATTTCGCAGACAGTGTGATCTTGTCCTTCTTTACGACATCTTAACAGAGATAAGATTTGAAACCTACGAAATTCATACACAAGCGCATTTTCGGTCAGCAGAACGCAGTAGTACATTTTATGAATAATATTGAACTATCAATAGCTGCTTTATCGAATAATTGATATTGAGGCATTCTGTTGAATCGGACATGTCCATAAATCCGTTTATCTACACGATAAACTAATAGTCAAACGAAGAATTCACTTTGTATATAAATACAGAATTGATAAGACCGCAAATAATCCAAAATTGGCTTCAGAAAAGCTTCTCCCTCAAATTGGAATAACAAGGCGTATATATTCCCAAATAGCAACAGAATATCCCATTTATCAAGACACATGTTTCACACACCTTCTCGTTTGCATTTAATGCGATGAAAACTATAATATTCTAATTCTCTCATGAAAGTTCAATATTAATTTCATTTGCAGCCAGTTGATCGTCTGGCTAGCGTTTTATCTAAAAGTTCAAAGCATAATTCATCCTTCAGAGACAATTTAATGAATTTTAAAGGACGTTTCAAAGTAAATACATGTACTTCAAGGCAGATTTCGTGTCAGATAACTAAAATTGACAGTAGGGAAAACAATAAACAATTGACCTGAACATCAAACAGGTCCGCTGTGCACGTAACTGACTTGGAAATCATTCCTCCAATCCAGTTTTGCAGTTGTACCTATCCTCCTGACCTTCACATAATGCCCTGTCACGGCAAGTTCATCGCGGTTTTGTCATTCATGTGACAGTTACGCACTTTCTCATGTCTCTTCAGTTTGTCGTAAAACTTTGCTGCGAAATGTACTTCATAATTTTACTGATAATTACCGTGAATTTTTTATCATCGGCAAAGGGACAGAACGACTCAGCAGTGGACTCTGGTTTTACTCCTTTCTATCTCATCACTTTCCCCCGGGTGATCATTCCGCAGCATCGGCATTGGCTTTATCTTCAAATTGACAGGGATCGAGTGCTCGTTTCTATTGAGATTATCAAAATCGACAGCGGGGAGCGGCGAATTGCTGGTCCCAATCGGGTTGTACAGGGTCGTCATGGCCGTGTTCCCTTTCGTTTGCCATTTACTGGATTCAATGGATACATCGGAATAGGTGTGAGCATTTTTGATTGTACCAAACTTTCATCAGACGTCGCATGTTTGAGACAGCCTGAACCTTTGTTGATTCGTCGATGGCAACGAGTTCGATCAATGACGAGACCTATTATGTTGTCTATTGAAACAGACCGACCAGCATACACACCGGGAGAAATAATGCAACTTCGAGTAGTTTCCGTGTTTTTTGATTCTCTTCGTTCATTATCTCCTTCACGTGCCAGACCACTGATACTGACAAGTATCAACTTGGTATCGCCAGCAGGACTTCGTGTTGCCGAATGGCGAAATGTGAGTTGGTTAGTGGCATTTCGTGGTCTGCGCCATAGTCTGTCAACGGATGCTCCAATAGGTGAATGGCTTGCAGTAGTCGAAGCAGGATCAGAAGGTAAAGCAACTCGTAACTTTGAAGTAATACCTGTCTCATCTCCTCCCGCAATTTTGATTGAAATTCGTCCACCTACCGTCTTGCTTGCCTCCGCTTCTTTCGTTGCATTTTCTGTTTGTGCCAGAACTGAAAATGGTCTTCCAGTTCGGGGCAGAATCTCCACTCAGTTTTGTGTTAGATCACGATTATATACGCTGCCGGATACACCTTGTTTACGCTTAAGTAAAATTCTTGACGGCAGTACAGAGTGCAAAACTTTTAACACTTCGTCGCAGCCTCTGTTGCTCCACCTCCAAACTCAATTTGTTCGCTTCACATATGTCTCGGCGAAAGTTACGGATCAGCATGGCATTGTAGTTCAAAATGAGGCATACGGTGGACGTCTTGTGGATACTGCTTTCCGCCTAAATGCATCGGCGCCTCATTTCCACATTGGTCTTCCACTTCGCATTTCTATTCGTACTAGTGATTGGGATGGTGAACCGCATCCACGCGCTCATCTTCGTGTGGTAGTGGCTGAAGTATTCACTGGTCACAGAGTTTTCGTTGATAAGCTACGAACTGACGGAGAAGGTAATGCTATTTTCGTTATTCCTCCGGGTTTATTAGGAATGGCTCGCTACTTGCTTCACATACGTGGATACGCCGTACAGCCACTGCGTCAACCGAAACTTCGCTTAGTTCTCTATCCTGCACCTCCATCTCCTTTGCTACTTTCAGCAATTCCAGGACGAAAATGCGACCAAAGACTGAAATTTCGCCTAATTTCTACGTTCTCCCTTGATCGGCATCGTTTTCAACTATTGCTTCTAGCCTCAGGAGATGTCCTAGAAGAGAAAAAGTTTGCTCCCAAAGTGTCCACATGTCGGCATCAAGATAATCCAAGTTTAGGTCATTATCGCTGCATCAAAAAAGATAGGAAAGGACAGTGGCTGATAAGTTGCCGTGGCGGATGGAAAGGTCATGGCTGTTTTACACCTGTCTGCTCCGATGGCTGTCTGCGAGGAGTGTGTGTTAATCCGGATCGATGTCAATGTTTTGAGGGCTGGTCTGGAAATGCTTGTGACGTATGTGTTCGCCATCCGAAATGTAAGCACGGTTACTGTCGTCGAGGAAATGATTGTGCTTGTCTCCCTGGTTGGTCTGGACCTCGATGTGATAGAATTCATGTAAGCGGAGGATATTCGCTATTTAGACCTGCTCCTGGTATTAAAGCACTACGACCTCGGATATCCATTCGTCATCTGCAGTATTTGAGTGTATTTCAGCGAGTATTCGAGATAAAGGTATGTTAATTCTTGCACTATGTGCTGTATTATGATATTTTATGCCTTACAAAGATAAGTTAAGTATTAAGTCCACAAATAACCTTTACAAATTACCAGCGGTTAAGAATTCGCAGGATCATTTAGATCATTCTGTTCTCCCGGCCAGAGCGTAAAATGACGTCACCGTATCACATTGCCATCCGATGAAATGGCTCAAAAAAGAATCACCTTTAAGGAATAAAAGAATGAAGACAGAAGAATTCAAAATACGAATGACTATAGAATTTCTGGCTGGGGAATTTGAAATGTGAGTCGTGAGAGAGTCGATGCAACAAGAGTCTTAACTTCTAATTATGCAGCCTTATGTGTTTAACCGTTAAACGGCGTTGCGGGGTGTTTTCCACCCCAAGTGATATTTAAATACACACAACTTCTGTTATACTCTAGTTCGATTGCTGAAATCTCATGACTTTTCTTGGATAATTATAATATTTTTTCAGTAGAAAAATTGGATTTATATTCCACATGGTTTATGATTTGCACATTCTGTCGAGATGTCTGCATCAAGAAGGTCTCTTCCGGAAAGACAAGCTCGATTAATTGCGAACCGAATTCTGGATAAAGAAGAAGAATTTCCTGAGAGCATAGAATCTGATGATGCTGCAGCAGCCGAAGTTGATGACGCTACCGTAGATCTTCCAACTGGAGATCATTATAGCGACGATGATATATTGGATGTCGAACAACTTGAGAGAATTGTTGACAGTAGTCATGAATCAAATAATTCAAGTGAAAGTGACTCAAACTCGTCGGACAATCTCTTATCAGCCGCCTCATCTGTAGGTGGTGGAGCAATGATCAGTGCGAATGGAACCACGGGAAATAATTCAACCAGGCCATGGTGTTGGGCGTGCGTCATCTAGAAATGTTTTCAATGTCGGAAATCAAGTCTTACGAGCTGGACTGCACCCACAATCAAATGAAGAATCTTTCCTCGTGTATTTTGAGGATATACTCGCAGAAGTCGTGTTATTCACAAATTTGGAAGGACGAAGAGTTGCTTCAGCAAGTGGAGTCGCCTGGAAGCCAGTCACACTCGTCGAAATCAAAGCTTTTATCGGGCTTCTTATTATAGCAGGTAAGTCATGTTCTTATTTCTGGGCAACTATTCAAAATTCAATTTACTATTCTTTCTGTCTATATAAGTACTATTCAAAATTACTACAGTAAAATCTATCTATGACATATTATCTCATAAGGAACAAAAAATAATGCGTTTTATAAAAAGATCGTCTTTATGAGTTTCGTTATAAAAGGAGAATTCTATTTGGGACTTTTTGATGGGTTCGTAGAGAAAAATACAGGAGAGACGAATTTTACTCTATTTTTACGTCCTTATTGATAGGCTAGTAATATAATACATACATTTACGCCTATGATGATGTTCATTGATAAGAAATTATGTAGGCTATTATGAACATTTTAGTTATTTGCATTCACATGCGGGATCTTTCTGTTTCAGGTTCGTTCAAGGCAGGTCGCCGTGATATCCAGGAAATGTGGCATCCTATTCGAGGACATTGTATATTTCGAGCTACAATGAGCTACATGCGGTTTTCACAAATACGAAAATGTATGCGATTCGATGATAAATTGCGCCGTGACCGGAATGATACTCATGCTCAATGCATCGCTTGCACGGAATTACATCGCGGGGCCGTTTTTATGCGTCGACGAACAGCTAGTCGAGTTTCACGGACGTGTCTCATTTAGACAGTACATACCATCGAAACCCGGCAAATCTGGTATCAAGTTATTCTGGCTCGTGGATCAGGAAAATTCCTTTCCCCTGAAATGTTTGGTGTACATTGGTGCCGATACTTTGTCTGACGAGGAGAGAAATGCAAGCCATTCTATTGGAGAAGCTGTTGTCATGAAATTGGCGGAGAACTGGTTGAACAAAGGCCGCAACATCACTGCCGACAGTTGGTTCACAACGACTCAGTTGGCTGACCGACTCCTGAAGGAAAGGACCACAATAGTAGGAACCATGCGCCGAAACAATCGCTCGATACCTCCTGCCGCCAAATCAATTGCCGGGCGAAGGAAAAGGGACTATGTACACTATTTGTCTGGGGCAAGGGTCCTTTGTTCATTTTGGGACAAGAAAAGGGTCCCGGTTCTCGTGCTTTCCACCATGCACTCATCCGCCATTCATTGTGAAAACCAAAAACCCGAAATAATAGATTTTTATAACAGAAATAAAGGAGGAGTGGACACTCTTGATAAACTCTGCCGCTCGTATCGATGCCAACGCAAGTCTCGCCGTTGGTCATTTTCCGTTTTCATGGCGCTTGTTGATGTTGGTGTCGTGGCGGCTATGAGGACCATGCAGCAAAATGAACAAGAGATAGTTTCACATTTCAATTTCAAATGTGAACTGGGCTTCCAGTTGGCGATGCCTCTTGTTCGTCATAGAGCAACTCTTTCTAATCTAAAACGAAGCATCAAAGATTCCATGCGGCTCGTGGGTGTGACTTTTTCATTACCAAGAAATGAATCGATCGTCGCTCCTCTCCCGGCTACGAGATGCCGATACTGTACCCGTCAGCAAGACAGAAAAACTCGCATGCGTTGCAGCATGTGTACTGTTTCCGTTTGCAAAAACCACGCCTCCGTTTTGTGTCCTGACTGCTCGGGACGTTTGGATTGATTATTTTTTCACTATAGACCTACATGTATCTGTGACGTCAAATTATAATCGGTTTGTTTATTTCGTATACACTTTGTTGATTGTTTTATATGAACTTGAAGCTAAGATAAGGTTTCAACACTGGGACAAAAATACATGTATTGATGACAATTATAGACGGAGAGTACTAACGGAATAGACGCTTTTTTTATATACATTAGGGTCATATATCCGTTAGTAACATGTTTTCATATAGTAGCCTATGACATAAGAAGGTCGTTCGATTACTATTTGATAGCATCAGACAATTTTACCTATCCCATAAAACATGAAAAAATGAAAATATAATAATGGGGTGAATAACACCCCACAACGCCGTTATCCTAGTAAAAAAGGCAACGCCGTTTAACGGTTAAATTCATAGCCTTCATTTTTATGAAGTCTGAAAGTTGAGAGCTTTCTTGAAGAACCTTAATCACAACACAGCACTATCAAAATAATGCAATTTCGCTTAAACAGCATAATTCAATGTAGTAATAAAAAGCTGATGCTGTTGTAAAATTTAATTCAAATTTTTCGAATAATTAAATTTTGAAAAGGCATCGAAACACTGTAATATTCATGTATAATATCTTCCATTGTCTTTGACAACATCGACTTTATACTACTACAGTATTACACCACTAACCTGCATCCCTTGGTGCATAGAAACATTTGATATGGTTGCACATTGCTTGTGTGGTTGGTCATATACGTTTGCAAATATCGCAATTGAATTGTTTGTGAAATTGAAGAAAAATCGCTATTAAATTGTTTGTATTTCGCTTGTCATAGATATTCTCTCAAATGTCATGTTGCTTTTAAACACTCCTGCAATGTTGCGTTTCTTCTGATTGACTTAACAATTTATTCTAGAATGATTGTCGACAAAGGCCGAATCAAATTAACCTGCCGGCCTGCGCAACGCGCAGTCGGCCTGCTAGTCGACTGGTCTTCGAAATTTATAACCGTGGCCGGTCGGTGTTGTTGAAGCTGGTCGGCTTGGTAACTTAACAGACGTGGCTGACTTTCCATTCAAAGAACTTCTGTAACTTTGGACGTCAAAACTTCCATAAGAAATAATACTCCACTTTTTGCAGGGTCTACGAATCCCTACTAGACGAAAGTTAACGCATCTGGCAGTAGTAATGCGAATCAACAGCACAATTACCGGCACGTCTTTAGCCATACCAGATGCTGCCCGCTGTGCAGCGGAATCAGCTGAAGCAACGTTAATCTTTAATCGTCCGGTTTCTCGACCTGGAGCGACATTACAAGCCAGACTATCATGGCCAGGTCGCTCCCCACACTGCGCTCTCTCCATTCGCGAAGCTCCTAGTTGGCTGAAGGATGACAGCATTTCTCCTTATAAATTGCAAAATTTTCTGGAGAGCTCAATATCATTGCGGATTTGGAATCATGGTCAGCGTGGTTGCGTAAAAGAAGTCTGGAATTTGGCGGATGCTGGTTTACATGTCATCACTTCAGCGGAGGCATACACGCGTCCCTGTGAACGCTCAACAGAGGCTGAGGAATGGCGCCGTTGTGCTACCGACATGTCATTAACAGATGAGGATCCAGCACAACCAATGCCGGTGTCAACGAGCCGTCATTCAAAGCAAGTCCTCCGCCTTTTGGCCTCACGACCTCCATCTATGTGGCGCTTCGACTATCTCGGCAAGCCATCATCCCCAATATCACTTGCCACACCTAGGTAAGCATTGGTTACAATTTCATATCATAGGAGATTGCTGAGTGCCAGTTCACTTGGATATAGCACAGAAAGATGTCCTCTGACTTGAAGAATTTCAACACTAAATTCCTCAACAGTCGAAGACGCTGGCTTTGCCCTAGAAGGACTGGGATTGACCGAAGCTAGCTTATGCTATTATTTGGAGCGTATTTGGCTCTGTCATTAATAAATGTGATTGTTACCGTTGGCTGAAGCGCATCATATCACTTTTTCGAGGATGGTCTACGATGAAGACCGAAAATGTCCGACAACAATATACTTTGACTCACACCAGTCGATGGACTTTCCACAATTTAAATAATAGATGGCTTACCTGATGGATATAATGACTGAACGAACTGAAAGACTGCACAGACTGCTCTGCGTTAATTTCCTGAGTTTGGCATACGCTAAACAATCATTATAAAATATTGCTAGTTTGGGACATTCCGAGTTACACTGACGAATCCTTGTAGGGCGAAACGCAACGTCTGCGACTGTTAATGAATTTAATTCCTAAATTGTTCACTTGTGAGAGGACATCTTTCCATAATGTCATGTGATAACATGACAATGATAATGATTTCAGTGGTAACATGAGCAATAGTTAGAACAGTTTGCCTTACAAAATACGGGCATCTTATGGTACTCGAACCCATGTGGTTATGACATTTTGATCCAGACACTCAAACACTGAGCTGTAGACGATTGTCAGAGCAACAGTTGGCTTATAATCACAATGCACATCAGTTGTCATAGAACATCTCAATGCATGTGATTTATGGAGTATATTTACTGATAGTAGGTAATTGTGCTTATGTTGAGTTGCGTTATTTTCAGTACCTATTTGCATTACTACTCCCAATTAGAAAACCTTTTTTAAATGTTTTTAAAAAACATGATTTCTTATTCTTTTTGTTGTTACTGTTTTTCAAACACCGTCATTTTGTGACGTTTTAAAATGTCCAACCGATTGAATAAGCTGTCAACGTCATGGGTGGTTTTAATATACATTATAAATGAACCCTGAGCTGACTTCTGTTGCATAGAAGCTAAATATGCCACATCAAGGAGCTGCATTTGTTTTCATGGCATTTAGCATCTCATCGTTCGGTCTATGCGCATTAAATTTCATTAAGGACGTCATCTTTCATAAACTTTGTTGAAATATGTGCTCGCCTTTGGTAATCTGTTGACCACTAATTTCGGCATTTTAAATGAATAGGCCATTCTATTTTATAGTTCTGAATGAATTTTTCATTTTGGACTTTGTTGCCTCACTTATAGCCAAAGAAACAATTGAAACTTTTTCGGAAAAATTCAAGCCCTTTTCAATATCATCAGATGTGGGAAACTACTTGTCATAGAAAAGGGTGTGAATTTTGACTAAAATTTTTTGTGTTCTAATTCATAGCTTTTTTGCCTGTAAATGAGGTAACAAAGTGCAAAATGAAGAAAGTTTACTTTTGTTTAGTTATGCCCACAGAATTTTACAGTTGCTCATTAGATTTGATGATAGGCATGCGAGTAAGAAAATATTTGGAACTTTTCATAATAATGAATCATGATAAAGTTTGAAATTCTACCTCTTTAGTGATTGACATAATTTCTATTCTGATTATGTTTAATCGACTGCTTTACATTTTACAGCTAACAAGTTCATTTTACCCTCAACGCTGTAATTTGATCCAATTCTCTTCATTTACGCAAGGAACTTGGGATCCTAATCTTGATGCTAGGCTAGGTTGCATGCGATCTTATTCATCCTATGGCACAATATCCTTTACAGAAAAGCAAAGCTATTGAACTGCAATTTTAAAGAATGCTGAAAAATACATATACATATCCGTATGTAATAAAGAACTCCTTTGTTCTATGAACAGTGATAGCATGTTAGTGGCCGAAGCGAGCACCATCCCTTCTTACTTTACTAATTTCAATTTATATTGACTTTTATTTACTAAAGGAGTGAACTTCAACGTATGAGACGTTGAAAGTTTCATATTGTGTACAAACATGTCGAGATGAATATCCGCCATCTTTTCTTCGAATTTCCGACCAAAGACAGATTTGGAAAAATAAATCCTGGCGACTGATTCACTATTCACTATATGTTGAAAATAACATACCATCCGCAGGGAAAACAATTATGCAAGGTGAAACAACATTAGCAAGCATTTATTACTGATATTAATAGAATTACTAAATGCAGTATAATACGGCTAACTTCAACTCGCTGGGAGCACTAATTTTGTTTTTATTATCCGTGATTCCCGGTAAATGTGTGCATGAGCTTCACTCATCCGGCTGGGATTATTTTATGAGCGTTTACAAAGCACTTTCACTAACATGTTTCACTCTACGTTTTTACAAACGAATTCGAATTAATGAACTTTATTGGCTATACAGTTATAATCAAGATTTCAAAATTTGCTTGATAGTATGCTATACAATCCACGACTACGTTTTCCATGTGTAGTCAAATAACCCGAATTACCCAAATGATCTCTAAATTCTTAATCCAATGATTCGAACATATCCTAGCTGATGTAACCACGACATGTTATAACATATTGGGCAGGTTAGCATCCTGGACAGGTTCGAAGAGTACAAGCATGCCCTCTCCATGGCCATCGTACCATCACGTAGCCCGGTTACTTATGAAACCAAAGGTTCTTATATACATGTATGTATGGTATACTATACGAGGTGTGTCAGAAAGTATCCGTACTGTGTTCACAAAAACTTTATTTTGAAATACAGCAAAAAAATTTAAGCCCTCTCCCCTTCAAAGTAACACCCTCCGAGTCTAACACACATCTTGCGGAGTTCCGTCGTCACGGCCTTCTAGATGGTCTCCACATCCGAAAAATGTGTTCCTTTGATCACTTCTTTCAGCTTGGGGAATAGAAAAAAATCGCACGGAGCTAGGTCGGGGAAGTACGGAGGTTGATCAAGGACGGTGACGTTCTTCTAGGCCAAGAACTGACGAATGCTCAGAGCGTTGTGAGCCGGCCCGTTGTCATGAAGCATCCACGAGCTGTCCAGCCACAAGTCTCCTCTTCTCACGCACTGATCGGAACAAACGTCGAGAGACCTCTTTGTAGACATGCTGGTTGACCGTTTGACCTTGCGGTAAGAATTCAGCGTGGACAATTCCTCTGATATCGAAGAAGGCGATCAACAACTGAGTTTGATTTTGGATCTTGATTGTCTCGCTTTCTGTGGCCTCGGTGACCCAGGACTTTTCCACTCGCAACTTTTGACGCTTCGTTTCTGGGTCGTACTCGAAAGACCCATGACTCATCGCCCGTAATGACCTTTGCTAGCAAGTTCGGTTCGGTTTCGAGGCGCTCGATGATGTCCTCACACACTTGGACACGCCGCTCCTTCTGGTCGTCGTTCAGCAGCTTCGGGACCATCTTCGCATGCCCACGTCTTCTGTGATGATCTTCCAGACGCAATCTCGATTGATGCTTAGACTGTCAGCTATCATCCTTACAGTCAGCCGACGATCATTCCGAATCATCTGTCTTACGCGATCAACGTTCTCCTCCGTTCTGCTGGTCGATGGTCTTCCACTCCTGGCGGCGTCCTCCACTTCCTCGAGTCCGTCTCTGAATCGTTTGTGCCACTCAAAAACCGAAGACCGGGCCATTGTTTCGTCCTCGGAAACTAGTTGCAGCATTTTGAATGCTTCCGTAGGAGACTTTCCCAGGCGGACCAAAAATTTCAAATTCGTTCGCTGCTCTAATGCCATAACGATATGTGCAGTCGAAAACATTCATCACGCTTAAGAGGTGACAAAACGAGATGACTTCGATGAGTTGTAATCAACCGCCTGCGAGACGCACACAATGGCTGCAGAGATGGCTGATTCGGCGTTAATTTGGACAGAGTGGTTACCCGTCTCTAATTACGTAACCGGATCATCGATTTTCTATTTCTTGCTTGAACAGCAGGCACAGTCCGGATACTCTTCTGACACACCTCGTATGGTGTACATGCAATAGCCAATAGTCATCTTAAGCAAACACGGACACTGTCTACAAAATTTAACATTCAGAGACAAGTTTGCTTGCATGCCGCACGGTCCCTCCATTAACCAACCACGGCAAAACTCCTATATAGTGTACGGCGCTCTGCTTCTTGGTTAGCGTGATTGGCAGCTATAACGTCATCATAAACCTTAGACATGAATTTGCAAGCAAACTAACGAACAGATAAGTGTGAAATTGGCAGGAAATCGTCGTGGTGATTGAATACTTAAATATTCAGAAAAAAATCGTTTCTGAAAATGACCTAACTACACCTTTAAGGTCGTTTAGGAGACACTGCCTCCTATTCAATTTTGTGCTTGTCAAGTATGCTGACGATTCTCCGAGAATGTCAGTGCATTTAAAATTTTCGTGAGATGCAGCGATGAAGCTTTTAGTTTCAGCTGACGAAATTTTGCTCTAATTATCAGTAAAATTACCGAATGGTTCGATTAAGGCATGTGATTATGAATGCGAGAAATTAGCACGAAAATTAGTCATTATAAATAGGAAATATAATTGTAATTGACGCAGCTGTGTCGATTGATAATTTTGAATAATAATAGCGTTGAGAACATCAGGCGAAATTTATTAAGGAAAACTGAAGTGAGAAAAATTAATTAAATCCTCGACATGTTTCGGCTGGTCTTTTCGAGAATAACCCAGTAACTACAAGTGATTTGGACACGCATATCAGGTCGTCACACGTGCGACCCTTCAACCTACCATGGCAGAGCCACGTCAAGGCCATGTAGACCATGCAGACCTGGCTCTGCCATGGTAGGTTGAACGGTCGCACGTGTGACGTAACCTGTGTCTGTCTCTCCTTTCATGAATGTTATTTACGTTGATGTACATGCCGTGTCCAAATCACTTACAGTTACTGGGTTATTCTCGTAAAACCCAGCCGAAACATGTCAACTTAATAGATATTTTGATGTCAATTTTAATCAATTTTTCTTACTTCAATTTTTTTCAATATATTTCGCCTGATGATCTCAACGCTATTCTGATTCAAAGAAAATATAATTGCGTTTTGGCAATCCGTGAATTGGAGTAATACATGTTCGAGTCATTCGTGTCTCGTGTTGTATTGCTTCCTCAGTTCACAGATGCATGGGAACAAATCAGAATAGCCTCTATTTCATGCAATGTCAGGAATCATCAGATTTAGAATGCACATCTCTCGAATCATCAGCACAGTTCCCTTTTTGATATATAGCCGCATCCAAAGTAAATGTGAGACAGGCAGTTAGCATGTTAAGTGAATTTTCACGGGCAGGGTTATATTTCCCCCGGGCTATTTTTAGCTTTGGAAACTCTACGGTTATTTCCTGAAGACCCCTCTGATTTTGATGTCGCTACGATTCAATCATGCCGAAATTGCTTTACAAATTGTTGTGCACTGGTTCTCCTAGTGATTTTCACCAACGCGGTCATGTCACCAGAAATAACAGTTTACAATTTAAATTCCACTAAAAAATATTTCCGAGGATCTGTTGAAAATTGATCGTAAATGGCTTAGATAAACGATCTGTTGTGATCAGTTGCCGGCGCTATGGCCTTGTGGTATAGTGTTAGCTCTACATCCGAGAGACATTGATTCAAACCATGGTCGGTCAAGCCTACGACTTTTTTTAAATAGGTACACTCTGCATTCTTGCTAAACACTTAGCACAAAAAGAATGAGAGTGGGATAAATAACAACTCGGTCACATGGAAGAAAGGCTGCGTGCCTAATGTGCTTCCGAGTATAAACAAGGTTCATTTATCTTATCATTTTATTTATTAGTTGTCGAAGGAAGCGTACTAAAACACTGTTGAGAGCTTGCTTGGTTACATTGGGATAGTAAAGCCATATACAACTAAAATAAAGATTTTTGAAAATACATGTAGATTACGCATGGCTTGCTACTATGTAAGTTGCACATCGTACAGAAAAATGACAGTAACCGCTCATCCAAACGAGTAGGTGCAGTGCACCAAAACTAAAAATATTGAGGTATTCGTCTGTTTATTTTTGACTTGGAATCCGCTGATTGTAGCACAGATCTGACACCATCACTTATAAATCTATTGTGAGCAATGAGCAGTGTCTAAAAGTTAGTACTATTATTTGTATAATAATAACATGCATATAAACATCATTTGTGGATGAATGAGCATGTTACTCATGACTTCATATGGGTTTGGTCAATGGTCTATAAGTGATCTGAATTGATTAAAATTCTTAATTTTGACTTCATTTCTCGACTTTCAAAAAAATGTATACAGTAGTAGCTATATCACAGTTTTTAGCAACATAGCAACATTTGATCTGTTGACGGATCCAAGAGGTCCCCTCGGGGTGAAATCGGGTTAGCAATTCAGAGTTGTAACCGGTCGGGAAGCTTCGAGACCTAGCTTCGGCCTAGTTACAAATTGCTATTGTTGATATACATGTATATATAGGCTAATATATGACTACCACACCAGTTGACATCATCTATTGATGTGCAGGCCTTATGTTAGAGATGGATACCGGCCCGAGATTTTCAGACCGTTCCGTCGGCAACCTCCAAACAGGAGACCGAATGCAGGAATGCCACAATCCCATACCAATAGCAACTCCCTGTGTACTGAGCGAGGCTATTTAAACTTTCAAAGTTATCAATCCAGACAGGCCTACAAGAAATCCAATCAAACTTATTTAGGTCCTGCTATTGCTAGCATATATCTATGGACAAATCTTCTATACTAGGCTTAATAACATACCAGACGCGTTACTCAGATGAGAAGGCAGTAATGAGGGACTCGTTGCGCATGCGTTTCACTGATAGGAAGAACTGGGCCTTTTTTTGGTTCTCCGCAAATTTATGTGAGCTTCGGCCTAGTAAAAGTCAGTGCGTAAAGATAATAGATTTGCAGTGTATCCCAAATCAAGATTGCCAATCACAAGTTGTCTATTGTTGCAGTTCGTTCATCTTGCGTTCCTAAGCCAAGAACAGCACCTGTTGAGAAGTCTCTATTTGTAACTACATTCGATTTGACGGAAAAAGCCCATGATCAAGTAGCCAAGCAGTGAAAAGTTTAGACTTTCAGCTCAACTCCTTGTAGATAACAGTTTTGTCCGAATGCCATGTAAATGCGCCTATATAATTGGACCTTAATAGCAACGACTGTCCCTAAGTCAAGGACACTACGAAAAATGCAATTCCCCAAAGAAGACGGGAACATAATTATACCGGCATGGACGGTCCGATTTTCCATACCGTACCGGCGACCGGTTGCATCTCTGGTTAGCATGCTGCTGAAACTACTTGCACTCTAATGTTCCAGTAATTATTGATTCCAGCTGCTTTCAAAAATTCGAATGTGATAGAATCATTAGATATTTAGTTGTATCTCTGTTTGATGCCATAAAAAATCACTTATTTAACTAAGTGTTTGTCTCAAAATTACTCCGGGGATGGCTGCATGTTTAAGTTTAAGTAGGGATTGTGTCGATGCTGAGAGAAGTGCACTAGACCTGCTGAGGATTATTAACATTGAATGAAATGGCGACTATCTAGGTCTGTTTCCTTGGAAGAAATGTCTATGTGTTAAGGTATCATTTTATAAGTACCTAAAAAATCACTTTATAAATGCTTTTTGTGTATCTCGTATTATTAGGTCTTCTTCCGGCATTTTATCTTTTGATAGGACTCTAATTGAAGGAACCCTGATACATTGACAACTCTCACGACGTTATAATTCCATTGATTTTGAAATTGAATTAAGGGGAGCTGCCTGAATACCGGTCCTTTAATAAAATCACAGCTTAAAATTCAATTATAAACTTATGCATGAATTGTAAAGCAGCTAACTTATCATACAACGCATGTTTTTCACTACTTCCCCACTAAATATTGTTTTTCTAAAATTATTATATTACATCTACAATAG
The DNA here is from genome assembly GCA_907163375.1 of Prostheceraeus crozeri. Taxonomy (NCBI): domain Eukaryota; kingdom Metazoa; phylum Platyhelminthes; order Polycladida; family Euryleptidae; genus Prostheceraeus; species Prostheceraeus crozeri. The sequence goes on from CAJQUW010011188.1 coordinate 25,346, forward strand.
ATTGATGTTTTCAAAATTCCAAGTGCCCATACCAGACTCTGCGCCTTAATGCAGTCCATGTGGTGCAACCCTCTTATCGGCCACGATGATTCTCAAGGGCAGTAACTATCTCTATGACTACAAGTTGGAAATATGAAATCAGAGTGTTTTGTGTAACTTATTCTTGCTGTTCATTGGATAAACTTTATTAAATTCTCCACTTTTATCAAGTAAATGCGAAAATTTAGAATGTAAACTACCGGTATTTAAACTTTATAAATGGATGTATGAAATTGCAAAATATCGGTCGAATCAAACAAAAATAAAATCGGAAACTTCCATCAATCGAAATACATATGATGCTATAATATCATCAGCAAAACCCGGAACACCTCAATATAAGTGGGAAAAATCAATAGTTCTGGCACCCGAGACGGCAGGGGTTGGGAGAATATTTACGACTCCAGCTTTTTCACTTCAGAGAGAAATTTTCTAAGCTTGCAATTATGTTATGTTATTCAATCCTTTGCTGTTCTGTCAGCTACGCAGTCTGCGCGATGTTTGCTGCATGACTTCGGTGATTTGCATCATTTGCCTGAAGACGGTCGGCGGTGCCACACCGAAAGGCCTCGTATTTTATTGTAAATAATATGGTTTTATCCTGAAAACTGAGCTTTCTTCATCAACGAATTTAAATGAAGCATTTGTTGATCGTGCTTTGCAGCTTGCAGCAAGAAGGGTAAGAATAAGATAAATTTATCTGGCTGTTTTGTAGCAATGTAACATACTCAAGTGGACAAAATAGCTGTTAGCGGCCAAGTTTCAAAACCAAGTGCTGTGCTACTAAATACAAAAGGTGTATTATTATCTAAAAGGCATTGGTTTTTGTGTTGACATCCGAGAACATGTTTGAGTTTGAAGTCCATTGTAATTAATTTCCGTTTAAACCCTAGGGCCGCTATTGAGGCACGGTCGTTATTAGGGCAGCTTCCCGTAAGTGAGAGGATTAGGAGTTAGCTTAGGCTTTCTCATGATGTCCCTCTATGCGCTATCCACGTCAAAGCTTGTCATGAAGGCCTTGATATTTCTACATGTACATTTTCTTCCTGAATCCCCCTGCTCAGACGATGTCGATTCAAGGATTAATTAATGATCACCTGCAGTGATTTCGACTGGAGAGTTGGCGAATATGATCTGAAATCCTCTGTCTATCTCATCAACCGAAACCCGGTCAAGGTTCAATCTGTAGAGACTAAGTAAAAACAAGAGGCTCCTACGTGACCTAACCAAGCCCAGCACAGTATTTTTATGCGGTCCTTCTAAAGTCTTTCCGAGAGTCCATTTACAGTCGGTCCATGTAGCCAAGTATAGGTCATCATGTAAGGGTCGCTCCTCTGCCATCACCTGACGGCTCTGTCATGCACCAGTTGCTCCTATTTTACAGAAGTGTCCTCACTCCTCACACTCACGACGACAGGGTTAACTGGCATGATCGCATTGTCGGTCGCCTGTGCAGTGGAAGATGTAGTTTGAAAAAGAACGTACATCACATTAGTCCTTCTCACACTTTCGTTAAACCTGTAGGGCTATTGTGATTTGCAAGAACAACTCGTTAGTAATTTGCGATGTCCAGAATTGAGGCGATCACATTGCGTCTCAGGCTTTCGAGTTGGAAGATTTCCATGTATTCCCCTTTCAATGAGTTGATTCTGCCTTGCGGCTCTCACTGCTACGGTCGCACCTTTCACTTTTTAGAAAGTGATTCATGCTCCGCAATGGGCCTTCGTCGGCCAAGCTGTTCGCGCTGTGTTATCAGCAGGGACAGGAATTTTCCGCGCTCAGGGTTTCAAAATTCCTCTGAGAATTCCGCACTTCAAAGCTTGAAATTTCGCGCTAAAATCTCATTTTCCGATGGTCTTATTTAATTGATTTGAATTGTTTTAATCATCTTTAAGTATTTCAAGCAATTTCTTGAATTAGCCCGCAACGCATTGTGATGCGACGAAATCTATATGACATCAACTATATCCTACTAAGTAGGGAACATGAAGTCGTTTGCATGCATTGACAGAACAGAAAGCATAGACAGAAAGCAAGGAAAAGTACAGCGACTGGTTGAAATTTTGTGTGACTCATTCTGATACCATTCAATCGCTTTTGGGCGCTACTATCGTTCATTCGCCGTTCATAAATGAATTCATACAGTCCGTTGCATAACACAAAAATAGTAAATTAGAAACTCGAAATATTCGTTAGCCTGGAAAATCCGTTGCAATTGAAAGAGTTACGATAAACCTGATGAATTACGGAAGCAATCATAAGGGCAATTCCATAAATAGCGCACGGGCGTTCTGACACATATTCGTCATTTCTCATCATGGAGCAATGTGACTTTATCCATGAAAATTGCACCATATCATTTCAGATTAGTCTGGAATATTAATCACTTCACATATTTAATGTCCCTTTAGCGTCGAAAGAGGGACTCATGTTAAATATTTGAAGTGATTAATATTCCAGACTAATCTGACATGATATGGTGCAATTTTCATGGATAAAGTCGCATTGCTTCATGAAACGCTATTTATGGAATTGTCTATAAGATTATTTTTCTTTCATTTGTTTCGTCATCTAAATTTTACGGCTTTCGGCATTTCTCAATGAACATGAAGCCTTCCCCGCTATTCTCCTAGAAAGGTAGTTTTCCACGTTTTTCTCCGTTTTTCCGCGCTTCGCGGAAATTTCCTGTCCTTGGTTATCAGGTGTCAGGTCGATCTTCTGTTTTGCTTACAAACTAGGCACTTCGATTTTCACCTGCAATGTATCCCAATGCCATGGAGTCATTTCTGACTTCAGTAAATTTTAACCACTTAGAACAGTGGTATTCAAAGACTTTCACTGTCTTTGGTGGTGCCCTTCGGAGTGGATAGGCTTGAATCTTTGACCTTCTGCTCTTCTTATGCGACCCTTACTAATCAGAACTATCCAAACACCTTTGAACGACCATCTTCCCACAAATTGGAAGTCGATGACCAATTGAGTAGCAATAATAATCCTGGACTTAGCATTTAGCCAGTTGACTGTTGGTTTTGCTGACTTACAAAACAAAGGTAATCAGGAACCGCCAAGAATCATCACTTTTCCAAATCTCTGTCTTTGGTCGGATATTAAAAGAAGAGATGACGAATATTCATCTAGACATTCTTATACGCACGATAAGAAACTTTTTGAAGTGTCAACATAAATGTGTTGAAGCTGAAGAATGTTTTCGGGTTTGCCGGCTGTTACTACAACAAAATTAGACTGCTCGTTTCTCATGTGAAGAACTCATCATGCTGATTTGTCAATAAAAATAAATCTTTCATCAGAGTACCTTGTTCTTCTAGCGGCAAACTATTCATTCTCATTATTAGATTTACAATGCACAGCATTTGTGCGACAATTAAGAAAATTCTCCATCGATCTTTATTAAATTGACATTAATCCATGTATTATTGCCATACTGTTACAACAAATCTGAGGACAAGGTGAATTCAAGATGTAACAGAAATATTTGTATTTACGCTCTATATTTAAAAAACAAGCATCAGTTGCTACTTCCATTATGTGGACAATGTATAGCGATTGTTCTGACATGCGCAGAAACTTGGAAATTGGTTATGAAATATGAATGTGTTAATTTGTCGCATTTTGTTCGTATGTGTCCAAATAACATTTCAACTGCGTATAAAAAATCTTCTCCGTTCTTGCTAAAGTGACAAGCGTGCGCGGCTAAACCGCTTCAATGTAATTCAAAACTGACAGGTTTAAGAACTCCTTCATTCCATTTTAATTTATCCCTTAGTTTATATGTATTATGATCAGCCCGTGGCTGCTTGTCTTCAAATAAATGCTTATTATTATCATCATTATCAGCATTATTTTAGTAATCTGAAAAGACGTTATTCTTTCATTTTTTCTTGTTTGACTGTTTGTAAATTACATTAAATAATCCGGATGACAAGTCTTTATCTGATCTGTGCCTCTCATGTATCTACATTGATGGAGGAACGAATATCCTTTGAAAATATATATTTTTTTAATATCTATCATTCTCATGCATTGCATTGTTACGGATTGAATGTTTACACAAAACTAGAAAAGTCTCTAAAATGGCTCTTTTTCAGGTCGCTATCAACATGGCAAGCACGTCTTGTATGCTTATCCTCAGCGGGTCTCAGCGTTTCTTCTACGTCGACTGCTGTAGTTCATCAATCGTTCTTGGTCACACTAACTCTCCCACCAAGAGGTATACTTCTCGGAGAATCTCTCCTGCTTCCAGTCAATGTGTACAGTCACTCATCCCGTTGTCTACAATTGAAAATTCGGTGGAAATATTCCAAAGTCTTTCACATGAAGCATAATTTTGAGCCACGTCGTCTGTGTCTGTGTAGCTTCGAAAAGCGCCAACTTAACTTTACTCTAACTCCGCGAAATTCTGGAGATTTACCTTTGCATCTTTTTACAACCGGATGGACTGTTAATGACTGCAATCAGATGTCGATTGAAAAAGCTGGATCAGATGTTATTCAAGATGACATACGTACTCAGTTATCAGTGCGAAAACCTGATCCACAAATTCTTCAACTTTACCGCTCAGCAGCCAACACCGAACCTCATCATATTATCCCCGAATCTGGTACCGGCAAGATTCCATTCTATCTCAAAGGCGCCGTCTTAGACGATGATTCAGGATCTTGTTTTCACCGACGTGTGCGCTTGTGTCTCCGTCACTTCGGATCAGCCATTCGAGACCTCATGATGGTAGCGAAAGTTAAAATGGCCTCTGGTTGGATTCTGGCTCGCCATTCAGTCATCAATTTGAAAAAATCGTCCGCAGGAACAGGTCTGCGATCAGCTCGAACTGATGAGAGTGACAACCTCATTCTACTTTACGATTTCTACTCTACTTTCAGACCGCGTTGTCTTGCATTTCGTCTGCATAGACAATTTCTTGTTGCCGATCTTCAGCCGATGGTTGTTGAGCTATTTGATGTCGGTCGACCGGAGGCTATATCAAGGAGAGTAATGCGCATGCGCACGTCATCTTGTCCTTCTATTCGGTTACCGACCACTAAACCTCAAATTAAGCCTCTGTCATACAAAAATAAGAAATGTCCAATATGCCCCACCAATAGGAAAACATTGGATGGTTTGCTAGTCTCAGTTTGTCAGACAACACGACATGATTGGTCAATACTATCAGCAAACTACTTACCATGGTCAGCAAAATGGCGACTTTCAAAGATAAGGGGAGATGTCGGACGTTGGAAAGTAGCAATAAAGGTGCCCCGGAAATGCCCGTGTTCTCTTTCTCGTCGACTTCTCTTGGTAGTGCGCGGAAAGAAAATTGTGACTGACAGATCGATTCGATTAAATTCCGCTTGGACAGTAATCGATGTAACCCGTGTGACGGACAACTTCCCTCGAGAATGCCGATTCGTTTTGAGTGACATTATCTGACATTCTTGACACTTAATATCTCTTCAGAGCACAGAGGTTATATTTTAAAAACTGATCATGAAATTATATCCGTTATTAATTGAACCGGTTGATATTTTTGACGAAGCTTTTTTATTAAAATTATTTGAATAGCGATGGTATTTTCACTTTCAAGTACAATCGAAGCTCGTGAAGACACGGATAATCCAGATTTCGGCTAATTAAGACCAAGAGGCCGTGGTAGATTTTGCATCTTCTGCAAAATATAAGCTTCTGTTAAATTAAGACCTTCGATCTTCGATCTAAGAAAGTGGTTGCCTGGCAATAGCCTTCATTAGCGAGCTTCGACTGTAGTTAAAATTAAAGTTGTAATTTAGTATAAAAGTATTAAGTATAAGTAATAAAGTAGTAACTGTTGCAAATTAAAGACTAGACATAGCGTGAGAGAACACGTCATATTCACCCATTTATTTTAAAAATTGGATTAGTCTTCGAATACAATAATACATACAGCATAATCGTATTCATTCGCAATGCCCAGTATATTGTTCGTGTCATGTACATACCTACGTAGGTGTCTCAATATGACGTGACTTTCTCGGTAGTGAGGTGCGAGTTGTTAACCACGCTGATATCTACATTGAAACTAGACTACAAAAGCAGATTGTTTATTGGCCTACTGTTCGAATGTAGCTACAAAACGAGAATAACAACCTCACTATGGGCTACAGTAAAATCTCTCGTAGTTAGGCCTAAAGCAGAATTTAACTTCGAAAGATAAAACTTAGGTTTCACAGTGTAGCTTGGTAAAAAGTATCTGTTACTGGCATCAATCGATCGGACATGAACAGCTTTAATATTGCAAACATCCTAATCAAAATATGCTCAACAGTGTAGGAATCCAACAACTTCGAAAGAATGTACAAAAATGCTACATGTGCCAGAAATTCGACTCGATCCATGCTAATATGTGTGTGTGGATGTAATATTGTGTTGATTTGAATTGGCTCAATAATGACATAGGAAAACATATATAATCAGTATGCAAAATGGAAAATTCTCCGCCGTTTTTGATTGAATATTTTTAAAAGGTAGGCTACAAATCCACCGATGTGTTCAAAACGCAACAGAAATGTTTCACAGTCATATTTGGAATCTTAATTAGAGTAGTTGTAGGCGTGGGGCCTATGGATATGGACCGTGGTTTGCTCATCTTCACAGAAAGTTATTCCGGCTTCTAAGTTTCTACAATCAGTGTTCAATAAATGGTAGGTTCTCATCGCACCATGTGGCCTATACATGATAGACATAAGTTTTAATAAATGAAGCATAGTCGATCCATGAAATCTTCAGTAGACAAAATTCAGCTAATTAACTTTCATGTAGGATGAACCAAAGAGTGGGGAATAAAGAAACTCCTTAGGCCAACTCTGTAGATGAACTTTCAGATTCCGGGATTCATTAAATGATACATGTACTTGGTAATAAAAGCAGATTCATAGAATTTGCCTTGATTAGTAGGTATATAAATTCCATGATCATTACCCGATGAAGATATTTCCAGTTTATGTTATAAACGTAATTATACAAAAATAAGGATATTTTGGCATCACTTTCATTCTTTGCTTTAAGTAAATACCTGGGAAAAAATAACCAACTTGACCTTGTAGGATACAAATATATAATAAAGACTTTAAAAGTTCCCATTACTTTATTGGATTTCCGGACTGTAATACCTAAGCCCTTAAAACTACAAAGCTTTCCGCAACTTTTTATGAAGTGAGAAAAACCAAGAAAAACTGCGTTAAACTCTTTAAGTCTCTTCAAAAAATATATTAATCCGCATTATCATGTCTTGTGATTCCTCTAAGTATTTAGCCTACATGTATAATCAGACTTGTGCCAATCAAAATGTACTTATTTTGGTGCCAATTACTCATGAAATGTGATTGATTAAAATTGTAAATTACTTACTTAAAATTGCAGTTGATTACAATTACTAACTATATATCTATCAATATTACAATTACAAATTACTCCGGCTTTCTTCAATTACATAATTACTCTTCAATTACTTTAGATAATTATGGTCAGTCATTACATTATTCGTTTTTCCACCATTTATTTTTCTGGGCGGATATGCACAATTTGCTCACCGGAAAACAGACCACGCTAGTTGTATTGATATTAAATTGCCACCTTTTTATCCCCCTCCGAAGTGTTTTCGCCTCACATCTCTACATTCAAACTGAAGATGACGAATGTGATATCGAGACCTGTGGTTTCTAGGAAACGTTACGCTTGAAATTACATCTCCGCTGAGATTTAAATTGATTTAAAGATTTAAACTGTGGCATCTTGAAGAGTTTATGTGCCTGTCAATTTCCGAGGGGAAATTAATAGTAGATTTACAAAAATGATTTGCATTTTCCGATCAACAATTAGAGGGGTAAAGAATATCATAACACCGGCACTTAATTTAGATTTTGACAAATTTCAATTTTTGACCTTTTTCTTTGAAACAAATTTCTGATAGTCGCCCACCCGGTTCACATCTACACGTATTTTAACGCGTTACCGACGAGGAGAGTAGGGCAATTTAAACTGCGTGCTAATGAGCAGAGCTGACCTCAAAGTAATTGCAATTACATCTCAATTACATGACAGGAACATGCTCGTATCTCTGAGCATGTTCCTGCTTGGCTTGCTGCGAGTAACAATTGTAAAGCTGTGACAGCAGTAGCGAGGCACATTGTCAGCTGCTCACAGTCACGTGACTCGGATCAGCGTGCTAATTTTAGTGTCGTCACTCGTGTATGATCGAGCATCATGTTGTCAGTGTTGGAGGCTCTGTACATCAGGTTCTACAAGCCAATCCTGTGTAGTCAGAAAGATTTTGTGTTGCAGTTGGCTCTGCCATGGTAATTGTAATCGCTGTTACACCACATTTTAGTCATGTCCAGAAAATGATCACTTCCTGGGTCAGCTTTGAAAAGACCAGTTGGAAGTTATCTCGGTTGGTTTTACTTTGACTTCAATAAATGATTCCGCTGCAATTGGTCTTGAATTTTCTCTTCAATTGAAATGACTAAAATGTAATTGATTACAATTACAAATTACTCATCAGAAAAATTACAATAATTGTAATTGGGCAAATAGGTCGCAATATACAACGCAAGTCTATTGAAATTCAATGTTTTGCTCTCAGTCGTCAGAAAATGTCGTCATAATCTTGATAAATGATACCCTCCCAGAAATAGGTTAGTAAGCTTCCGTAGTCTTCGCGTTCAAAAGTAGTACATTTATAGTAGTAAAGTCAATACATTTAGCTGTGTCTTCTAAAATGCATAACACCTGCGGATATTTCATCATTTAAAATGTCTAAGTGTTCATGTATCGCTGAAAGGGTACGTATACATTAGTAGATGATTTGAAATAAATATTCTGAAACAATTGAAATATCTATATCCACCTGTTGGTAATTTAGCAAATGCCAGGACATCTTTGCAAATTGATGCAAATATCTATCCGACATCTGATGTGCAGAGATGAAAAGCTGCTTGATAAAGTATGTCTCCTTACAGTAGGGATTGCAATCGTTTTTTCCAAATCCCAGGATTTCAGGATCACAAAAAATACAATCCCGGGATTCTAGATCCCGAAAAATTCAAATACTGGGATTTCCAAACAAACTTTCTATGGGTAAAAACTTATTAAAAAATAAAATAAAATTTTATACAGTTTGTTAACAAGTGCTGATTGTAGAACATTTACGGGATATAATTACAGTTGCATCATCAATTATAGATTGTGAAGGAAATTCTTCACTTGACGAGTAATATGGCAACATTACAATGATTATCTTGTCTTATGAAGATTCCTGGTTGTATTGATGCAATATTTATACATGGCTATGGTTTTCCTTGTCTAGTATTCTTACAAATTTCCTACGCAGTTTTCTACTTTTCATTTTCTCCAACGATCTTATGCATCTGGCTAATATAACTGCGCATCAGTTTTATCATAAAATTTTGAGAAAGACATTAATCGCAGTGCAAGCCACCATTAGAGGATGATGGTCCTTGGCGAATAATAAAGAGCCCCTGGTCCATCAATCTTAGCATAAGAATATCAAAACTGTCCATTACTGAGTTTAGACAAAGGTCTTAAAGTCTGCCTAGAGTCTCCCAAATGAATGAATTTTAATTCTTTGATAAATTTGTGCTTTCATTATGTAATTTAAATCACGAAAATGCGGGAAATAATTCGGTGTAATTTTTTTAAAATTCATTGAACAGATATGTTTTGATTTACAAATTAATTATTGCCAAATTTAGTTAGCCTATCACAAAAAATTAAATAAAAATCTATCTTACACCTATCTTACACCTTACAATGATATATTTTAAGCCAAGCCGAAGAGCCGCGGCTCCGACCGGCTCGAACAAGTGGAGCCGAGCCGAATCGAGCCGAACCGATGGCGGTTCCTTAAGTACATCTCTAGCCTATCTATAGGCGGCAGTAATTTTACCAAGAAAAATTATTTTTTTATCCTACTAAACCCCCACTATTCAGAAAGCACACTATCAAGAAGAACAACAATAACTAAAATAGCATCTATAATGTCATATAGGCCCTAAATAAAATCTCGAACTGAGGCACAATCATCTATTGCGTGTTGATGATAGATATAGAATTATCAAATACATTCCAAAAATAAAACTTCGAAAGCCTGAGAACAAAAAGGAAGTTGGTACTTCTATTCCCCCCTCCACATTTTCCAACTTTTCCAAATTCATCAAGTTTCGTCAAACTTAATCACATTGGATTTAGAATAGACTTGATCTTTCACTGAGTGACAGTACAGCACCGCTGAGAAGTCTTACTTGAACCCTGGGATGAAGGATTGGTTCCTTGGATACTTAGTCAGAATACAAGGTACAGCTGTGATTATGAACTTCGTGGGATTGTTGTCAGCAGACAATGACGAACAGTTGTCTAGTTCTGAGGCTGTAAATGTTCTACAAGCTGATTTTACACACTCAACGCTTTTGCGGCAGTAGTGAGGCTGCCCTTAGGAGAAAGAGAAGATCGTGCATCGAGAGACGATTGAAAACTCTCGGGTGTCAACAACAAAAATGTGGGGGGCGGGAAAGAATAGAAGTATCAGGAAGATTATTAGTAAATCTTATCGTGTCTGCTTCTAAGCTCTCGTGTCTTTCTGGATTTCCAAGAAATGCATTCCCTCTCAATTGGGATGCTTGGCTTTTGCGGCACAGCGCTGAATTGATGGACAAATTCAACCGAGTTTCCGAAACCCAGTTAGATTTTCACAAAGCTCAAAACGCCATATAGCCGAGTTTTATGAAAAATAAAATCAGGTAATACGCAACTCAGTTTTTTAATCATGGAATCTAAAACTCGGTTATGGGCCTACTCGGTAGCCAGCTAACTCGCTGAAGTTGGAACTCAGTGGACAACACTGCTTAACACGAAGTTAGTTATCCTGTTTGATGAAGTCTCTATCCCGGGATTTTGTCCCCACCAATGCCGGGATTTCGGAATTGGAGTCGTAATCTACATCCCTCTATCAATTACAGTTCTGCAATCGTTCGATTGTCAAATACGAGTAAATGTAATTACCAAACTTCTCGTTAATTTATCACTTCTGTGGTCAGAATTGCGAACCATTGACATAGGCATCAACTTCAGATCATTACATAACAGTGCGTTGGCAGATTATCGAGAGCAACGATTGTGCAGTTACTGCGAGTATCTGTCAATAGACGTTGGTAATAGACACAGCAATTGGAATGGTTACGTGATAATATGCGAACGCAACGCTTCTGCCATTAGTTCAGTGTTGCAACTTTCTGAAGTTTATCAGCTATCGCTTCGTACACTGCTAACTAGAATATTGGAATATCGATACTGATGGATCGTCGTAGCAGAAGAAAGCAACCAAATTTTGTGAATTCTGCTCCTCATGTCTTTCCACCTCGAGCTGCTGGCCTCTGTGGTCCTACTGCTCAACATCCTCATTCCGCTTATGGCCCTCCTCAACATGCTTTTTCCGCTTGCGGCCCTCCTCCTCAACATCCTCATTCATCTCATGGTCCTCCTCCACATTCTTATTCCTCTGGCGCTCCTCCTCCACATCCCTATTCCGCTCATGGTCGTCCTCCTCAACATCCTCATTCCGCTCATGGCCCTCCTCCACCACCTCATTCCGCTTACGGCCCTCCTCCTCCACCACCTCATTTCGCTCATGGTCCTCCTCCTCCACCACCTCATTCCGCTCATGGTCCTCCTCCACCACCACCTCATTCCGCTTACGGCCCTCCTCCTACAGCACCTCATTCCGCTCTTGGGCCTCCTCCACATCGTGGTCGAGCGCCTTCGACAGGCCTACCAATCACAGCCAGGCAGTCATCGTCATCGAGGGCCAGAGAACCATCTAAAGACAATATAAAGCAAATAGTTGAACGCAATCGTCGTGGGACAATTGTCAACATAAGTGTAAAAGGTTTTGGATTTGTAACTGTGACACCAATGAAAGGAAAGAATATGTATTCGGCGAATCTATTCATTCATCACTCAAGTCTGATTGATACTATTTTAACCGAGGGACAAGGAATTCGTTTTGACGTTGCAAAAGGACGCAAAGGCAACGAAGCTATAAATGTACGCAAGGACAATGAACCGGTTGAAATCAGTGCAACAATTCCACAATTGGCCAAATTGTCAATCACAGATTTTGAAGATACATTTGATAGGAGAGGAGAGATAATTTCTTATAATGTTGTGGAAAGATACGGTATTGTGAAATGTCTAAATAATGATGTTACATTAGTGGCCCATCACTCGAGATTCAAGCCGCCGCTCACTGAGCTCGCTGAGGGTCAGATCATTAAATTTAACATAGTCGAAGGTCATAAAGGTCCATGTGCGGATCAGATAGAAATCATTGCCGATGCTCATCAGCCGTCGAAGAATGCCAAAGAAGCAAAGAAAACCGAACAAAAGCACGGTGTCAATCAATCGAAGGCCTCGGTAAGAGCAAGTAAGAGGAATGAAAAAGACTACCTCGAACAAGCAGTGAAAGACGAATTTCAGTGTTGCATCTGCATTAACCTGTTGTCAGTTGATTCTGTAACGACGGAATGTGAACACTATTTCTGCCGAGAATGTATTGAAAAATGGATTTCGCGTAAAGGAAAATGTCCATTTAATTGTCCACAATCGCTGAAAGTCGCAGATTTAAAACCTCTACCGCGTGCATTCAAAAACCTACTGGACCGAGTGCGTGATGACAGTGACCAGAACTGACTTCGTTACACAATGCCAAAAATTAGGATTTACTTGCTGTCTACGTCCGATCAGTCCTGAATTCTTAGTGTCTTTGAGACCTATATTACTTGCTGTTGTGAACGGAAATATCTAGACTGAATAGGTATTCGCAATTTGAAACTCTGACTCATTTTCCAATCGATCTGCCATCGGTAAAGGCAAATGCATTTTTCATCATTCAAAATCTAAATATGTAGATATCAAAATTCTCGAGTTTCTCCTCCTATACAATTAGACATGTATAAGTAGGAAATTTCGATTACAGGTAGCCTCCTAGCAACAACCCATTTGATTAAAAAATTCTGCTGACGTACAACCTGTGTGTCCACTTAGTTAGGCTTACTCGTAGGATGATAGCATTCAGTCTGACCTTGAATCAGCCCAGTTATCCTTCACTGCATCAAGAGGTTGCATCTGAGCTGCGAAGCAAGGCAAGTATAAATAGTACATTTTAGGGCCAACCTTCAGGTGGAATCGATCATCGAAAATCTGTAAATGCACATTGTATAGCATACGTGGTATGTTGTTATTTGTAATTTGCCTTAGCATTTTATGCGGAATTTTTTTGATAGTTTATTTTTATTTTTTTATGTTGTATCATGTAATTTCTCACCGCAAAATTACATATACATGCTAGATTAATACCAAGCTTGGCAGTCGCGTCTGGGCGTTTGATGCGGCCGGGCAACGGTGGCACAGTAACATATAACCATAGCCAGGCTCCGTACCAATTACAAGGATTTTACAAGGAATTACATTTGTTCTTGTTTCTGCAATTACTAAAAATGGCAGTGATAAGAAAATTTTATTGCTCGCTTACAAATATTTTCAAATTCAGGCAATATCGGCTGATTCTTACTGACTTCGTTGCAGGGATTCGCAGTCCTATATTTTTGATAGGACTCCGATTCCGGGGTTTCATAGGACTCCGGCTTTTGATATTTTGATAGGACTCCGCTTCCGACTACGGGGTTTCATAGGACTCCGGCTTTTGATATTTTGATAGGACTCCGACTCCGGGTGGCAAGTATATCAGCCATAGTTCTGGTAACCTACATCATAGATCATTATAGGCTTACCTGAGCCTGATTTTAGTGATCATTTCTGTATCAGATCAATCATTTTCTATGAAAGTTTACCAACTTTGCACATCACTTGTTGGTGTGTGCTTCACGAGGTTTTTCTCCAGTCTCTACCAGGAAGGAAAATCTCCCCATCCATCTCCAAAACGTATGAGTGCACTTTCGATTTTAACATGTGCTATAGAGTGTTGAGTTTGATGACATGGCCATCAATTTCGCAGGGAAGGAAAAACAAGCAGTTGTAGCATATTCACGCTTGTGCAGAGTTCGTCTCAGACAATTCTGAGAAAGGTGACGGTGACGGTGACACTGCGCAGATGTGAGAACTTTACTTAAATACAAATGCAAACGTAACATGCATATTGCGTGCAGATGCTCGGGAGTACAGTAGCCAACGAATCAAAGTTAATAGAAAAACACATCCCGGCGCACTTGCAAGAAAACTGTTACACATTGCTCTGATTCACAGACAAAAAGAAAAATGTATCACTCTAACATGGATAGCAGATGGTTAGCTATAAGCACTACTAACTATGATTGTCAGTATTGTGATTGTCATCATTTCATGAAGAAGTCTGTCATTCACTGAGATACAAACGTGGAGAAAAATAGCATAAACAACATGGGGTTAGATCACATATCCAACACGCCCCCTTGAGCTAAGCACAAAGTTTATGTACATGAGATGAGAACTTAATGCGTCCTAAAGGCTTAGTTAAGGTGTCGCTACATTTTCATCTGAGGAAATATACTGTAAAGTTCCTTGTCCTGAACAAATGAAATCACGTATAAAGTGGTGTCTGATATCTATATGTTTAGTTTTCTGACTAAGTGAGGCATTCTTAGCGAGAGTGATTGTCCCTTGATTATCGCAGTATAATTTGAGTTCTTGATATTCGCATTTCAAATCATTTAGCAGTTGAATAAGGAATTGTGCCTCTTTGATTGCTTCTGCTAACGCAAGATATTCTGCTTCACATGAGGGGAGCGCGACTGTCGGTTGTTTTCGTGTTTTCCAGCTTTTGCTGCCTGATATTTTGAATATGTAGGCTGAAGTAAAACGTCGGTCGTCGTGATCCGATGCCCAATCTGAATCGGAGAATCCTGATAGATTGCCATCTTGTACCTTGCTATAGACAAATTTCAAATCTGCTGTACCTTTCAGGTATCGTAGTACTCTCTTCGCTGCCATAACATGTTCATTGCTCGGGGAATTTAAGAACTGTGATAGTTTTGAGACTATCCATGATATATCTGGTCGAGTTGACAGACTTAGATAAAGTAAACCTCCGATGAGTCCTCTGTAGTCGAAATCAGGAGTTACTTCGTCTTCGGTTTTCGTTAATCGTATTCCCTCGACAGCAGGAGTGGAGACCGGTTTGCAGTCGTTTATTTCATATTTATGTAAAAGTCTCTTCACATAAGCTGATTGATTCATTGATATATTGTCTCTATCATGTTTGAAGTGAATGCCCAGAAACCAGTTGATCGGTCCTCTATCATCAATCTTAAATCGCTGTTGTAATTGAGATTTCACGTCGTTGGTGAATTGTTCGCTTGTCGATGTGATGATTATGTCGTCAACCCAAATAATAATAATCATATAATGTTTTTTGTCGTTACTCTGAGATGGGCTGGAATACGGACTTTCAGATGTAGTTTTGATGTACAGGCACGGGTCCGTTCTCGATTGCGAGAATCCGCGTTCTTTGAAATAAGTGTCTAGAAGCTGCCGCTCTGTTTTAATCCGTATATAGACTTTTTCAGATGACATGTAAGACGACCGTTTTCTTTTGTTTTCTCAAATCCTTTCGGCTGCTGTAAGTAAATATTGTAATAAATTGGTGCGTTAAGGTAAGCTGATTTCACGTCCTTTTGATGGACTTGCATGCCGTTTTGTACTGCCGTTTGCATTAATGCACGTATTGTAGTCATCTGTGTCGTGGGCGAGTAGGTTTCGTCGAAGTTAAGTCCTTGGATTTGTGAAAATCCTTTAGCGACGTATCTCGCTTTGTAGCGAATAATATTTCCTTCAGTATCTAGCCTCTTTGTAAATACCCATTTACCTTTGGTTTCGGTTTGATCTTCAGGTAATTCTGTTAGGTCCCATGTTTCGTTTTCTTCTAAAGACTGAATTTCTTCTTTCATGGCTTCGTTCCATTTTTCTGATTCTGTCGAGTTGACTGCTTCTTCGTATGTATCAGGGATATCGTACAGGATATTGGTCGAATAGGCCATGGTCTCGTTTACATAATGTTGGTTGATAAATCTGCCGGGGCTCTTTCTTGTACGTTTTGGCCTACTCGGAGTAGCTGTATTATGCGGCGCAGGAATTGTGCAGAAATCGTCTTCTTCTGATTCGCAGTCTTCAGATAAATCATCTTTCGATGTTCGGGCGTCCCGAGTGTTTCCTGAGCTATCGAGGAATCGAACATTTCTCGAGTTCCTGATTCTTCTTGTTGCAGTGTCCATGATGAAGTACGTGTCATTCAGTGGGTTGATACCGAGGAAAACTCCAGGTGAACTTCTGGGTTCTAGTTTTGTTTTGTGGGCTTCATCGTATACTGTGCATGATGAGCCAAATTTGTGGACGTTTTGCATATTTGGCTTGCGATTTGTGAAAAGTTCACAAGCTGTTTTTCCTGTGCGTCGTTGATAAACTCTATTTCTAATGTATGTAGCATATCGCACTGCGTGGGTCCACAGTTCCTTTGGGAGGCTTGCTTCACTGAGAAGGCAGCGTGACATGTCCATAATTGTTCTCCAAGTACGTTCTGCCCGTCCGTTCTGATGAGGAGAGTATGGAGCCGTAGTTGTGTGTTTGATTCCATTTGACAGAAGAACTTCCTTAAAGCGTTGATCAATGTATTCTCCACCGTTGTCGCTGTGTAGCTGTAGCATTTTGCCGTAAGGTGCAGTGTCTGCCAGATATTGTCATAATGCGTTGGCAGCTGCGTTTTTGGTTTTCAGGAAGTATGTATGAATCATACCGGAGAAGGCGTCAACGAAGTTGATCGTGTATTGAAATCCGTCTCTGGAAGTACGACTGATAGGTCCACAGATGTCGCTGTATACCCTTTTGAGAGGTTTGCTAGCTGGAGCAGATCCAGATCGGTTTATAGGAGCATGCGTCTGTTTATTGATGGCACACGTTTGGCACTCAGGTGTCTTCTTGTCGGAGATTCTCATTCCTTCGGTGATTGGTAGCGTCTTGATAATGTCCTCGTAGTTTAAGTGGCAGAGAGTCTGGTGTCATTCTGACAAGGTTTTTGTAGCGTAAGCTTGGCTGATGCTGGTCAGTCGGAAATAGTAGAGATTGTTGTCTTCAATGATAGGAAATACATATACCATTAGGAGCGACAAGGTGTGCTGAATTTTTCTGGAAACTCAGGGATGCGTTTCTTCGCGTAGCTGCGATGACAGAGAATAGATTCACAGGGAATGTTGGAGCGCATAGAGCATTGTAGAGTAAAATTGTTTGCGTTCTACCGCGTTGATCGGTCATCGAGACTTTTGCCGTACCTCTGGCTGTGAGAAAACTATTTGACCGTCTTCCGTCTGCAAGTTCTACGTAGTGTGATTTTGGATCGAAATTAGTATCGAAATCAATGAATGCGTTTCTATCTTTCACGATATGACTGGTTGCACCACAATCTACTAATAATGCCTCATTCTTGAATTTAGTTGCCTTTACAGTATAAGTGTAATCATAACGAGTGTCGGACATTACTGTGTTGTTACTATCGCAGGAATTTGACTCGTTAAAATTCACAGAGCTTGAGTCAATCAATACAGAAAATCCGTGTCATCGTTGTAAGATACTGTAGTCTTATCGCTACTTGCACTAGCATTTATTTCATTTTTCTTTCTTACGCACACTGAATCAATATGACCTTTGATTTGGCAAAAAGTACACCACAATCTGTTTCTAGATCTACAAGTTTTGCTACTGTGACCTTGTTTGCCACATGACATACATTTCGAATGTTTAACAACTTGTACATTCGTTCTATCAAAATGTTTATACGATGACGTTTTCATTACAGAATCACTAAAATCATTACGTAAATTCAAATTCGTCTTTGTAAAAGTTATCAAACTGGTCTTAAGATCGGACAAAGATTTGATCTTTTCTATTTGGTGGTGAACAACAACATACGTATCATAACATGCGGGGA
The DNA here is from genome assembly GCA_907163375.1 of Prostheceraeus crozeri. Classification (NCBI taxonomy): domain Eukaryota; kingdom Metazoa; phylum Platyhelminthes; order Polycladida; family Euryleptidae; genus Prostheceraeus; species Prostheceraeus crozeri. The sequence goes on from CAJQUW010011188.1 coordinate 43,416, forward strand.
AATCTTTCAAAATCATGGCATTGACAAGATTGTCTGATACAGTCTCACCTGCAGCAATGAGGTTTGTGGCTGCGTTTTCTGAGCGGATCAGATAGTCCGTGATGTCCTCCTCTTCGGTCATTCGGAGAGAGGTTAAGTCTGTATAGAGAGACACAACACGACACATTTCGTTGGATTTGTATTGTCCTCGTAGAAGCTTGATTGCCTTGTTGGCGTCGTCTTGTGCATCATTCTTGATGAGTTGAAGGGATTTGTCATCCAAGTACTGCACCAGTTCCGCGAAGGCTGATTTATTCAAGTCTGCATCTGGTGTGGTCGTTGATGGGAGAGCTGCAGCATGGAGCTTGGAGTCCTTCGTGTAGAGGTAAGATGAGAATTTCAATTCCCAGATGTCATAGTTATTTGTGTCACCGTCAAAGCATAGGCGTTGGAACATTGACGTAGGGTTCGTAGGCAGGTTCGTAGCGTAGACACGTTGGGTGTTTCCCGTTGTGTAGTTCGTGGTGATCCGCCTGTAGTTTCGCCTGGGCCCATAACCTGTTGAGTTTGATGACATGGGCATCAATTTCGCAGGGAAGAAAAACAAGCAGTTGTTGCATATTCACGCTTGTGCAGAGTTCGTCTCAGACAATTCTGAGGAAGGTGACGGTGACGGTGACACTGCGCAGATGTGAGAACTTTACTTAAATACAAATGCAAACGTAACATGCATATTGCGTGCAGAAGCTCGGGAGTACAGTAGCCAACGAATCAAAGTTAACAGAAAAACACATCCCGGCGCACTTGCAAGAAAACTGTTACACATTGCTCTGATTCACAGACAAAAAGAAAAATGTATCACTCTAACATGGATAGCAGATGGTTAGCTATAAGCACTACTAACTATGATTGTCAGTATTGTGATTGTCATCATTTCATGAAGAAGTCTGTCATTCACTGAGATACAAACGTGGAGAAAAATAGCATAAACAACATGGGGTTAGATCACATATCCAACATAGAGGAGCCATCACACACGATTGACGTTAGGGTAAGAGGTAATAGTCCGGGAGCTAGCGTGAAGTTGTGCAGGGAACGAGGTAGTACATAAAACTTTCACATAGCATAGTACACCTCTAACCTACTGCAAAACTTCGCGTCTGCCGGATCAGATCATTTGCTTTTCAGAAATAGAGAGGATAACACAATCCTATGTATTTCCAGTGGTAAAATTGTGACATTTAAGGTGTTGACTCCATTTTTTCGAATTTTTGCTCATAAAAGTTACACAAATTGGTATTTTGTTGAACTGGTTATCATAGAAATCATCTACAGATCATGATCTTTCAAATGAGTTATCATTCAGTGACAGAGGATGAAGTAAAGTGTACAAGCAGACACTTTTCGTTAAAGTATATCAACAATTTTCCTGAAATTTCTATGATAAAATTTGCAGTTACACCAACGAAAAGTGTCTGTTTGTACACTTTACTTCATCCTCTGTCACAGAATGACAGCTCATTTGAAAGATCATGATCTGTAGATGATTTACATTATAACCAGTTCAACAAAATACCAATTTGTGTAACTTTTATGAGTAAAAATTCAAAAAATGGAGTCAACACCTTTAATGTCACAATTTTACCACTGGAAATACATAGGATTGTGTTATCCTCTCTATTTCTGAAAAGCAAATGATCTGATCCGGCAGACGCAAAGTTTTGCAGTAGGTTAGAGGTGTACTATGCTGTGTGAAAGTTTTATGTACTACCTCGTTCCCTGCACAACTTCACGCTAGCTCCCGCACTATAATGTTCTCAAACAAGCTAATATTTTACGTTTGTCTAAGATGTGACCTTTGGCGCGTATGTGTGATCGAGGCTAGGAAGGCTTGTCTTCTCTACTATATCATCGAGTGAAACGACAATCTTTTTTCACTATCATGGTTTATTCCCTCAACTATTAAAAGCCTTGCATGCACTGCTGTCTCTGTACTTTACTTTTGTTTGACGGAGAAAGTTAACGTCAAAACAGTGACAGCCATACACGAGGATAATTAATTTGTTTGTATTATACTTCGGGTCTAGTTATAGGCCAGAGTCCGGAGTCGACTCCAGCAAAAATGATAGGACTCCGGGACTCCGACTCCGCATCCCTGCTTCGTTGCACACAAAGTAAAAATACATCTACAACCTATCTAGTCCTCTATTAAATATCTTTGATCACTACACTTCACGTTATCGTCTCTAATGCAAAACTAATTGTCTGATCTGTATAAACTTTTGCATGGGGGTAGAAAATGTGCCGAAGTACGTCGACCTAAGGTTTGGCGAGGATTGATTCACTTTTGCAGATTTGACAAATCTGAAAAACTTGGGGGGGGGAGAATAACTCACAATTACAATTGCATAGGCTACTACCCTGTGGGAACGCATCTTGCTAATATCAACAGATTATCTGGCGAGGTAGCGATTTTGTGGATAATTCTTTTAAAGGTTCATTTTCGTGTAAAAACTATCTCCGCATGTGAAAATGGTCAACATTTATCCAAAAACATGTGTAATATTTAAAAAACGTGGCGAAAAAGGTTTACTAATGCGAGCTGATTTTTCGCCAACCGGCGAAATCGTGGATATTGTAGCAACTAATTAGTGGTAAGTAGTAATGTTCGTATATTACCTTCACATTTCTCAGTCTGATCTGATCTTTTTTAATTCACGAAGTCTTAAACTAAAAGAAGTATTTATCTTCCATAAATGTCGCAGTAAATACTATGATATTATTCAAAAATTTGTCATTGCTGTAAATTATTGAATGTCAAGAGATGTTGCGAAAATTGATATATGCGGATTCTCTATATTCTTATCATTATCAAAGAATGATAGTCTGCACTTATTTCTTAGAAAGATTAGCCATGTGGGGGATAGTGTGGAGGTGAGGGAGAGAATAGAGCCTCGACTGTAGAGGCGGATTACTAAAAAAAAATAAGTAAGTCAAAAAGTAAAAGGTGACATATAGAGCGCGAATTGTCGCCGGCGAACTTCGCCAGCGAATATCCCGCAAATATGACTGAACTTTAGCATGATATTCTGCAGCTGACATTCGCCAGCTTTTCGCAAGATTCGTTCCCACAGGGTATCAGTCTTTCATACTTAAGACGGAGGTAGTTCTCCAGTTTTGCTAAAGTCTCTATATTGGGGTTTTGTCCATCCAATGCCAGGACTTCGGCATTGGAATCCTTATCCACATCCCTCTGTCACTCATAGTTCAACTATAGTTCGATTGTCACATGGGTACTTCTATTCTTCTCCCCACATTTCTGTTGTTGACATCCGGAAGTCTTGCATCGTCAACAATCTTCTGTTGCTCCTACGGGCAGTCTTGCTAACGTCGATAGCGTTGAGTGTGTAAAACTCCTCTTATCTGACATGTAGAACATTTACAGTCTCAGAATTAGACAACTGCTCGTCATTTGTCTGTAGACAATAAGTTCATGATCACAGCTGTACCTTGTATTCTAACTGAGTATCCAAGGGACCAAGGTTCAAGTAAGACTTCTCAGTCGTGCTGTACCTGTCACCCAGTGACGTGTGTGAAGTTAGCACCGCCACCCAGCACCGCCATCTTGAAAATGGAATGTGCTACTCAAATAAACCTAACAGATCTATACATTTGGTGTGGGCCAGCATGTGCCACCCATTATTTTGAAAGAATTGCCCCTAGTTCAGGAGAAATCGCTGCTCGAAAGTTCGACATGGCGGTGATGTGAAGTTAGCATCGCCACTAAAGCTTTTTCCAAAATACACAATCAAAACATGCGAAACACGCACAACAGATAGAAGACCATGAAAAACATTGTGCCAGCAAGTTTCAGCACCTAAATCCCCGTTCTTGCTGAGAAATTAGTCCCCGAAACCACAAAATGGCGGTGATGTGAAGTTAGCACCGCCACTGAAGTCTTTTTTTAAAATACGCAAATAAAACACGCGAGACAAGTACAACTGAGAGATGACCATCAAAAACATTGTGCCAGCAAGTTTCTTCTCCCAAGACGCCGTGCTTGAGGAGAAATTAGCCACCGAAGGCTCAATGCGCTGGCGGTGATGTGAAGTTGGCACCGCCATCTTGAAAAATGCATGTGCCAATCAAACCAACGGTCAGAATCGATCTAGATGGAGTGTGCCAGCATGTGCTACTCGTTTATTTCAAGAAAATACCACCAGATCCGGTGAAAACCAACCCGAAAGCTAAATGGCGGTGATGTGAAGTTGGCACCGCCATCTTGAAAAATGCATGTGTGAGACTGCCAGTTAAGCCTACGGTTGGAATTATTTGCCTATCTTGCGAAAGACGACCAATGGTGGAATTCTTCTCTCCTGACTTATCAAAACGGACTCATTGCATGAGCTGGTTTCGTTCAGTCCAAGCGCATATCGGGTGTTTGATTTTTGTTGATCAACTGTTTATGTCTGAAATGCAGAACGAAGTGTTTTGATTTGTGTGTGAAAATTATCTCTGTTTAACATCGTCTTGTATACCAAAGCCGACAAGTAATTATGAAACATACATTCCAAACACTAAGCATTTTCTATACTTGATTTCGGAAGGCCCTCGGTTTAAAGAGATTTCTTTACTCTTATTTCAATGCTGGACAAGTGCATGTAGTTACATAATAATAATAATTTTACTCGTTTATTATGAGATTGAAAATCAGACGGTACAGAAGGTGTTTTGAGACATTTATAACAAGAATCGTTCCAATTACGAGACGATACATCGATAAATTTTAAAGTTAGGATAATATGTACACATTCGATATTCAAAGCAAAATATTCTCAGGGGTTGACGATCGCTCAAATCGCTCACTAAGTCAAAGAATTCATGTGCAATGTGTTCATGAATTAAATCTTCTTTGTGTTTTCAAAACGACATCTCATTATGTCCAGAAAATCGCAGCGTTGGAGGAAGCAATCAATGTATGAATAGCATGGTTGGCGTCGGACATGGCCGAAAATAATCTTAGTGATTTTTTCTTCTTGAGGCGTTTGTCTTTCTCACGCGATTGTAAATATTTCAAAATGGCATCATCAGCAAACGATGCAGATGACTTTTCGTCCAAATGTAGGCCACGCTTTTTTGAGATTCAGAAATATCCAACAATTTCGAATATAAGTCAGAACCTCATCTTGGATCCAATTAAACTGGTTTCATCGCAAACAGTCAAGATTTAATTGCAATCAGCAAAAAAGCTAATTTTGCAATTATTTGATGGATGTAGTCAAAATTAGGCCTACAATTCCTTAATGATGATATAATCAAATGATTATGATAATCTATTGTTCTAATCTCAGACAACACTCGATCCGTTTTCCACCCAAAAGACCGCTTCAACAATTATTACACAAAATTTTAAACCATTCCAAATATAATCTTTGTATGACTGCATGGCACATGCATTTTTCAAGATGGCGGTGCCAACTTCACATCACCGCCTACTACAAAACTACAAAACGAGAGTAAAAAATCACTACTAAAGCATATACAGGACAACAGTTTCTCTCGTAGTTAAAGCAGAATTTAACTATTTTACTATGAAAGACAAAAATGATAGGTTTCAGCTTTCGTGACAGTATAAAGTATCTGCTACTATAGCATGGATGAGATTCTATAATCAATCGACCGAACATGAACACAGTCTAATATTGCATATCCAAATCAAAATTCACTCAACGAATAGGAATCCAACAACTTCGAAAAATGCACAAAAACTTCTGCCTTCATGCTGGCGGTCAGCATTTGACTGCGGTGATGTGGACTGCGCAGCCTTAATCCGACTCGATGCATAAAACAAATTACTATGACGCTAGAATTCAGATGTGAAAGTGAAATAATAATATCATTCGACTAAAAACGCATTAAAACATTAAATTCGCATTAAAACACTTGAGAAGGTTTTCTCAAGTTAATCGATTTCCATGATTGTCCCATTCATGATGCTGCATCAATGACCAGCAATGATCGAACCTAAGCAGACAGGACCGATAATTCGCTTGAGGTAGTGATTCAAGCCGCGATAAAATCGCAATGCACAATTCATGTTTCAAATCATAGACGGACTGTGATCATCAAGATTCTTGTGCTCAGCGTGTGTGGAATATTTCTTCGTTCCTTCTAATCGATCGTCCATCTTCTTGCGATTTTAGTAGATGAAGCGAACCCTGCACCGGCATAGTAGTTCAGAATACTCAAGCACATTCATGGAAAAAAGTAAGCGAGAACCTTTGCTTTGTAGCAAAACCACAGTTATTTAAGATTGAGTTTAGCCTATCCAGTCGAAGCTCGTTAATTCGGACACGGATGATTAAGATTTCGGTTAATTAAGATCATACGTCCGTAGCATTTTTTTGTATCTTTTGCATATGAAAGCTGCCTCTTGAGTTAGACTGTCGATAATTGAGTAATTGAAAGTCTGGCATTTATGGTCTTTATTAACGAGCTTTTACTGTACTTCCTGAAAGTTTTAAAAAGGAATTAAAACAAGTGCGGGAGACGGATGAGGTCCACCCACCTGACAGATGAAGAGATTTAAAAAACTTAATACTAATAACTTCATTTAGATAATCTGATAAAATGTACGCATAGTAATCTTCTGCGCGTTTGGTCATAGGATTTCAAACTTATTGAATTTCTGTTACCAAGCTATTATCTCTTAATACATAAGTACAAAAATACCATTGGGTGGAATAGATTATTCGAATCTTATACTGTAATTACATCATGGATGCATGCATGCTTGCAGTCAGTGGCATCTTCTCCGTACCTGCGAGGCCTTCGGCGAATCCTCAAAAATAATTTTCCAACAATTATAAAAATGAAAAGCGTCATCATTCATTCAAATTCGATAACTTCTCTTGATAGCTGTGCACAGCTTTCCGTCTCAAAATCAGGCGCTCAACCTCAGAGTGAACAGTTTTGCAGCACGTGCTCGAATCACAGCTGCTTTCTTCGAACAATTAGACACACAAGCTAGTCGTGTGTTCAGACGTAGTATTGATGTGAGACAGAGCGAAAGTTGTGTGCGTTTGAGGCAGAAAGCGCACGCGCCCTCGCCAATATTGGCTTTCCCGATAGACACAATGCTAGATGATTAACGTGATTCTTACACTGGTTATGAACATTTCTTCATACTTAATATGAAAACTTTCATTGGATAGCATTTTCTATAATAGCCTTTGCAATCACTCAGTTTATAGCACAATTAGTTTATTGCAGTGCTTATCACAGAAATGTTTTCATGATTTCGATAAGAGCAGAAACAAATCAAAATACAATTGATCCTGTTAGTTAATAAATTTAATTTATGAATAAATTTTATTGATTTTGTACGATTCATCTGTTAGATTGTGCTGATTTCATGCTGAAATATGCTGAATTTATATGGATATTAAATTCATCATCACTGTTAATATTTGACCTGTTAAGGATGGAGGACGAGTACACTCGTCCTTGTTATTCAGCTGCCGAGTTGCGCACATGAAAAAAACAGTCTCACAGTGCCGATGACGAGGTGCGCCACATCGGCAGTTTTGGCATTTAAAAATTTAGAAATAGGACGAGTTGACCTATATCTTTATATATCTTATATATATATATATATATATATATATATATATATATATATATATATATATATATATATATATATATCATGTAAAAGAAAAAGCACAGCTTTCCGGACTAGTTTCGATGTTTTTTATCACACCATCTTCAGCGGTAAAAAGAGTTACAAAAATCTGTACACATCAATTACATACTTGCTATCTACAATTCATTTTCAACATTAACACAACTAAAACACGATAAAATACGTCATTAATTGCATGTCACATGCCACTGACGTCATGCATGTCATTTCGTCACCTTTCATGTGAATGGAATTAGATGCTTCTGTGAATTATGTTTTGCTGCACGCAAAAGAAAATGTTGCTCTCAATTTTAGTCCGCCGAAAAACCAAGTAGAGAGAGAGTACGCACTCATGTGACAGCGAAATAGTTATTTTCTTGAGAGAGGAAATATCAATTTTCCTCCCCCAGCTATGGTGTACAGCCCGAGCGTAGCGAGGGATGGACAGATAGCTAAGGGAGGAAATGTTTATTTCCTCTCGAAAGAATGTTGCTTTTCATTTTGTGACTTATAGCATAGACTTCTCTATTAACTATGGCTATCTGGACCGGAAGCGAAATTTCCCTCCTTCCCAAAGTAGGGATAAACCAAAATTGACCTAAGATTAAACGTTTCGCGTAATACTTTCCTTCATTGCACCTGCAGCAGTGACAAAACAATTCAGGTTGGTTATTGGACTCGCACTGTATTTCTATATTGACTGATAAAAACAAATCATATCAATTGCACATGCAATTCATATAGTATCTTATGAGTAATTAATTGTCAGATCTCAGTTTCCGAACTTTGGCTTGAACTGAAGATTCATTTCGTTTCACATAACTTTGACAGCATTCTTCGCTATATAGCATATTGAAAAAACTACGCAAAATGTATGTAACGTTTACCTTACTGTCACATGGGTAAGCCATTTCATGATATCCCATTCCTCCTCTTCCTTCAGATGATGAGCAACAATCTCGGAAAAGACTAGACGCGCATTTGGCAGCATAAAAAAAACTTCGGAAGTGATTGCGCTTTAACAAAGTAAATAAATGTCTTATACCCAAAAAGGCATAAAATGAGCAAATCTTTTGATGGAACAAGTAACTTTCCTCGACTAGACAATTCAGCAAGCTCCGATGAGTTCACAAATTCATCATCAATTTCAAAATGTGAAGTAGTACTTGAAATTAACTGACTCTTACAATATTCTTTTCTAAGCCTTCTTGAAATTACATGAGCAATATACCCACCGACAAAACATATTATTTGTATTTCCGACTCTTTTTAATATCAACTTCAGAATAATTGAGTGGATAATCATTAATGTAAGAGATTTTAGAGTCAAAATCAGCTTGATAGTCTAACTCATCGGAAGTTGAAAAATCAAGATCGGACAGTTGGATCTTTGAATGCTTTAGAGAAGAATAAATCTTGATTTTACGTTTACTTTCCATCACTTGTTTAACACTTACATAATAGTTAGAACCACTCATCTGTCTGTAAAATCCAAAACGATGCTCTATCACATCACTTTGACAATGTCCTAACAACACAAAACGGAATCCAATTTCAAACAAATACTCCGCAAATTCGGCTAAGGTTTGACACAAAAGCGCACATGCAATAAAGGTCTCGTTTGTTAGGCCACTTTTGCCACTTGAGCGCCATTCGACAAAAAAAAGAATGATACGTTTTAAGAAGTGACAAGCGAGAGTCATGAGGTGAGGAAATAGGAAGCCTAGCATTGTCATTCTTATGAAAACCGACAGTCTGTGATTTCACATTTATAATCTTCAAGAGAAGGCACATTTGATTAAAAATATTCTAGTCTCTTCCCACTGTGGATGACCATACAAAACATGGTAAGCCAAAGCATTGACGGTCGACTCATGGAAAAGTTCCGCAGCAAGTTTGAACGATGATCGTTGTGCATCCGTAGGACGAAGAATAGTATTGTATTGGTCAATTTATGAGCCATTCTTAGATTCTGTCCTGATTCGATGTCGTACAATGCTCGCAAATGATCAACGAAGGATTACTGGATGATAGGTCATTCGTGTCGGGAATAACAAAATGAGTTTTACGTTGGAAAATGTTATATAGGTTTTCCATTGTATGGGTGGGATCAATGAGAATAAAGAGTTTATCACCATCAATAGGATTCGTTGTTACAGGAGAGATGGTGCCACCACACAAGATATTTTTCAGAAATGTCCTGTTGACAACATGATTGTCACAGATTGTCGTTACAACATTGAAACCGGCATTCATAGACAATCACAAACTCATCAAAAAATAAGTTTCAAGTTTTGAGACCATTAAATGCGACATCGGAATCATGGACACAACATCACAATATTTTGAAGAATGTGATTTCAGAAGAAAGCACAACACAGTAGTAGCAGGAGAATTCGAGTCATCTATAAGTCCAATGAATCTCCCTTTATTGTATTCCGTTGTCTGGTAGACATAAATTTCGTCGAAAACCAGAGAAACGGTAGATTCATAGAAATTTAATTTTTGACTTCGCAGCTTTAGATATCGCAGTGTGGAGTCTTCATCTTCAGCACGAAAACCACTGGTCACACGTCGAATAGTTCTCTCTGATGGGAGACACATTATATTTTCTTTCCTTATAGTCCTGTAACAGGAAGGACTGTGAGAATGTAAAAGTATCGATATTACCATCAAATCTTTTGAGAAGCGTCTATTGTCTGGAGAAACAGATAGCAATTACAATTGGTCACTGATCAAATTCAATTGCTTCATTATTTCAGAATATTCATCAAGGCGTGATAATTGACTTTCAAATGTCTCATGAAGAGATTTCAATGTAATTGAGACATAGTCACTGCTAAAGTTTTGACAGCTGTGAGAACTGTGAGAAAGTTAATGAAATCACTGTACCTTAAAATTTGCCTTGAAAATTCCATTGGGCGAATAAAAATTGGATGGGATTTCACAGATTATGCACGCGCACATTTTTTCGCTTCCAGTCCAGAACCACTATTTATAGAGAAGTCTTTGATTTAGGGTAAACTCGGCTAATGTGGACATTTTTACTAACACCTATCTAATACATGCACTGCTACTCGGCTAAATTGGACACCACATCAGTCTAATTTGGATACCTACTCGGCTAAATTGGACACTTTGTACTAGCATCTATTTGATACATAGAATGCTCCTCGGCTAATTTGGACAGTACAATTTCAAACTTACTTTCTTTTACTGAAGAATGATTTACCTACTAATGAATATTACGACTAGAATATTTCAGTAAATAGGTGCTGTATTTTGATGATTTTTTAGATAACGCTCATCAGAAAATAATTTTGGAGGTAAAAACTGGAATCATATATTGTGTAGATTAGGGACTTGAAACTTAACTGTATAGCCTTTACGCGGCACACTTAATGTACCCGTACGTAGATTATATAGTAAGCATATGCGTGCACGCAATAACACTCCTGATTAAGAAGAGTCCATGGAGATGCATCACTTCCCACATTTTGCAGAGTACATGTATAAACAGACAGAGACACATTGTTTTCATCACTTTCGGGAGAAGTCGATTCCTCATTACCTTCAATCTGGCTTGAGCCAAAAAGTTCGTTGGAAATAAGAAAACTATCTTTTGATAATGTGTCAAATGATAACGGAAAAAATCCAGTCTTCCAGAAGCCTGACACAGTATTTTCTTTTTTACACGCAGTTTTACAGGCTCCCGAGAACAACTCACAGAAAGAAGTCTTCTTCGAAATTACTACACCGGGGATCATTTATCAATAAATGATCGGCATATTTCTCGCCATGATCGCTTCAAAGGGCCGAAAATACTAACATCAAATGCTTGAAGACAGTTACAGGTTTGTGATGGCAAACAACTCGACATTGTTTTTTTGAGGCTTCCTGAAAGAGTTCCCTTCTCTGTCTACTCACAATCAACTCACGCAAACGTTTTTTGTGCTTTTGTCAACGTAGTTAATCGGCCACTCGTGGACATGGTGATGAAATCGCCTTTGAGCCAAATTCGACGCAACGCAGTCCTCGGAATTTAATGTCTTTTCGCGATAGCACCTAAACGAATTCTGTTCAGTCCTGCAAGGAATAAATAGGCACTCGGATTCTGTAGCGCATTGTGTATGGGCCTACATGTAGACCCGTGGGTGTAATATCTGATCTAGTCTAATCTAAGCTGCTATCTTTACAACTCTATGCTGTATTAATCAGTATACACATTGGCATGCACAATATAAAAGGTACATGGGTTCTCGGCTAAAAACACAGCGTACACGCATAAGAAAAGTGAGTGTGTATTCAAACCATGAACATATTCAAACAAAGTTGAAGAATAGAAATATGTCCAATCTCATAGAGTGAGATATCACATCTCTCCCTTTCCACAAATCACGAAGTAAGGGATCCGTCTGCAAAGATGTCACTGTCGGTGAAATAGTCATTCAAGTATATTGGTCTTCTTCTGGTACGTGTTTGGTTCCGGTTGCCTCCGCTCAGGTGCTCGTGTTTCGGTTCGTCGCTGGTTGTCGATAGGCTCTCCTGCCTCGTCTCGTCTCGGTTCCGGTTCTCACGTCTCGCTCCTTCCACAACTTCGTTCTCGTCCTCCTGGATCGGTTCTCTCGTCTCGGTCGGATTCTCCTGGATCGGTTCGCTCGTCGCGGTCGGATTCTCCTGGATCGTCTCATCGGTGGCTTGGGTCTTAGGTTCTGCTTCGGTTCTGTTGTCTGCCAGGTTCGCTCTCTTGAACCTGCTCGCATCTCGATGGATCGTTCGTCCGTCGGTTGATCTTCTCGCCTTGACGCTGGATCCGTCCGTCTTCTCGATGGTGTACAAGTTCGGTTCGTATGGAGTGGACCATTTGTCTCTCTTCTTCTGTTTCACTAAAACGTGATATCCGATATTGAATCGTGGATCGTGTGATCCTCTATCTTTACAGCTCTTAATTCTGTTTTTGTAACTTCTGTCTATCTCATTAATGGCCTGGTCTCTATCAGTGCTCGGTCCTTCAGGTTCTAGTATAGAGCTTTGTCCTGACCTTTCTACCCATGAGTGCCTCGTAGGGTGAGATTCCTGTATAGCAACATGTGGGCTGGACCTAAAACCCGTCAACATCTCCTGGACAGCTATCTTCCAATTTCGTCCTTCTAAGTGGGCTATTCTCTCAGCTTTGTTTAGGGTCTTCATAAAACTCTCAGCAGCGCCGTTCGCTCTGGGGTGCTCTGGCGTAACACGGTGGTGGTGAAACCCTTGCTCATCGGCGAAGTTTGAGAACATCTCAGAGTTGAAGGGGGGTCCGTTATGACAGTACTGGGAATACCGTGGCTGCTGAAAATTTTTGTGAGCTTCTCAATGGTAAGACCTGATGCCGTAGAGTAGACAATTTCGACTTCTGGGTACCGTGTTCGTAAGTCTATCACAATTAAATTGTAATGCCCGTCGGGGTAGGGTCCCCCAAAATCAATCGAGACGGTATGCCATGGCTCATTAGGTATCTTGGTCATCTTGGCTGGTAACTCTCTATGGTCATCGGTTGCAGTCTGGCATGGGTGACAGTTTTTGATTGTGTTTTCTACTAGTTGGTTAATGTTCTCGAACCAGTACTTGTCACGTATCATGCGCTTCGTCTTCGTCATCCCGAAATGGCCCATTTTATGAGCTGATTTGACAATCCTTTTCTGAAGTTTTTCTGGAATTATAATCTTATTCATCCTTCATAGATTTCTGTGTAAAGACTATAGAATGGTATGACATCGGGGTCCCTTCTCATAGCTTCCCATGATTCGCTCCTTATGGTCTCTCTCAGCTTCTGCAGTTGTGGATCTCTAGCTGTTTCTTTTCTAATCTCGTTCAAGCCGGTGTGTTCATGAGTGACTATGCATCTGACATATCTTTCGGTGGAGTCTGAAGCTGTCTCAGTTAATGGATGCCTTGAGAGGTAGTCCAGGGGGTCTCTTTCATCTCTGCCCGGTTCGTAGATCATTTCATAGTCCACATCCTGCATGTCCATGATCCACCTCTCAAGACGTGGTGGTAAGTTCACTTTCGTCTTGTTGAAAAGTGGAATCAGTGGCTTGTGCGAACAAACTATCTTGAACTTCGGTGCACCTAGCAAGTACATGCGAAATCTGTTTTTCGCCCATCGGACGCATAACGCATCTTTCTCTGTCTGGCTGTAGTTTCTCTCTGTGCTAGTCATCGACCTGCTAATGAAATGAACTGGCTTGATGCCTGATTCTGTCTTCTGGAATAATCCTGCCGATAGACCTTCATGGAAGCTCGCTTCAGTTCTCACGATAATAGGGAATCTAGGGTTAAAGAATGCCACGGCAGCATCATCTGTGATGGCCTCTTTCAGTTTCTCGAATGCCTTGTCTTCAACCTCGGTCCACTGGAATTTCTTATCTTTCAGGGTTAGGTTAATTAAGCAGGACAATTTCTCCCCTTCTCGTGTGTGCCTGACTGACCACAATAACCGCAGGGGGTCCTGTTTTGGTTTGGCTTGCTAAAATAGGGCCTAGCTTGTTTCGAGCTATGTGGACGATTTCTGATTTTCGCGATGGTTTTGGAATCCCTATCTTCCGATAATTTCATGTCGTTAAGTTGATCTGTCATGGCCTCCATCTGCTGCGCTTCCTCTAGAAGCTGATCGAGTTTCCATCTTTTATTCACAGCGTTTTTGATAAGTGTCTTGTCATCAGTGGTTTGAATAATGTGCTCAAGTATCCTGTCATCACTATCAACAAAATCACAATAATTGGCTTTTTCTCTAAGCCGCGCAGCATAATTACCCATTGTTTCATGCCTATTGGGTCGCATCTTGTTAAACAGAAACTTCATGTGCTGGGTATTAATCTTTCTCATGAAATGATTGTCTAGCTTACATTTCAGTGTAGTGTATACATCTTTTGTCACACCCTTGGGTAAAGTGGTGGGGTTTGGGAGGTGCTTAGCCAAACGCCTTACCTCTGGCCCTCCGTAAATCAGGACAGCATCATTTCTATCTTCTGGATCACTAATCCTACGAAATCTGAATTCAGTTTCAATCCCCTCTATCCACTCTTCCCACTGCATGCCTTGGCAGCAGCATCGCCGCTAGGGTGAAAAGGTGTGGCTCTTAAATCACGGTTCTCTATTGCTGTAGTAGCCGTTCCCGTCGCCATTGTAATATCTGATCTAGTCTAATCTAAGCTGCTATCTTTACAACTCTATGCTGTATTAATCAGTATACACATTAGCATGCACAATATAAAGGGTACATGCAGAGGCGTCGCTAAGGAAACATCATTGGGGGGGGGTGTTTGCTGAATTTTACCTGATTTACAACTTAGAGCCAAAATTTGCCTGATTATTGCACACACGCATACTCACACACATTCCAACATGTTTCATGTTTATATCCTACAGAAGAGGTACCTGCAGTGTTGGATTTGAGGGGAGGGAAAGTGGGGAAGTTCCCCTGCACTGCCTCATCTCATCCCCGGCACTGGAGATGCACCTTCCTTCCCTGAGGGGGAAGAATATTTCCAGTAGATAGGCTTTACATTGCCTCAACCAGATTGATTGAGCATCAGTTCATTATTTTAGTGAATATGAGCAACATTGACAGGCGCAGGCCTAGTTTCCTCACGATTCTTCATAAGCTTAATTGTCTTATCATCAATAATTGACCTTCTTTGTTCATAAAGATAACAAATAAATTCGAGAAGCAGAAAGTGCTGAATGAAATAATTAGAAGGTAGCGAAACCATCACAAAAAGAGTGGAATCCAGAATGCTATCTTGATTCTTTCAGGGTCTTGATGACAACACACACAGTATTTTATTCATATTAATGTAATAGAACTCTTCACAATCAATAAAATCAAGTTTGGGAACATTGTTTAACTTTCACTCTGTGAAAGTAATGGGCAAAAGACCCTTCCAGGACACCATAAAATTCAAAAAAATAGTATCTTTAAAAACGACATAAATTCATGAATTTAGACCCTTTTTCAGGTTTTTAAGACCTAAATTCATGAATTTAGTCGTTTTTAAAGATACCGATTTTTCAAAAAATGGTACTTTTTAAATGGTCTAAATTCATGAATTTTGGTCATTTTTCAGGTTATGAAGACCTAAATTCATAAATTTGGGCGTTTTTAAAAATACCCAATTTTTCAAATTTTTCAAAATCTCAAATTTGAGAATTACAATTTTCACCCTTAAAATCATGACCGTTCCAGGACACCGAAAATCACAAAAGTTGAGAATTTCAAATTCATGAATTTTATCCATCTTTCAGGTTTTTAAAATATATCATGTGACTAAAAATATTTCTTTAAAAATGGAAGAAACAAAAGTGGATGAAACAAAAGTGGAAGAAACCGCAAGAATATATCCTTCGTTATCATATGAACGTAGTTTTACTTTAATGGACATTGAAAAGATAAACATCGAAAAGATGAATAAAGAAAAACATAAAGACAGAGTTAGGTATATGAAAGATAAGGAATCTCAATTATTATTAAGATTAGAGCATTATAAAAAATTAAGAAAGAGATGGACTAAAGTTAAGAATGTAACACAAGGAATTGGCATATTCTTAACAATAAGTTCAGGTGCTTTAACAATTGTTATATCTTCAGGTGTTTTAGTAATTCCAGTAGTTGCTACAGCTTTAACAGGTACGGGTGTTTTTGCAACTTCACTTGTTACAATGTTAGATAAATCTTTAATAACTAAGAAACGAAAATCATTAAAAACTAAGCATTTACATATTAAAGAAGTCTATGATAAACTACATTACTACTTTCAAAGAGTATGTGATGATAATGTTATTACGTTAGATGAGATTGAAAAATTTGATCAAATAGCTAATGAAGTAAATCAAATATCATTTCAATTACAGTCAGAAAAAGTTGATGATAAGAATAAACAGGATGGCAAAATTTCGAGTGATGGTAAAACTTTTACTGGTGGTAAAATTTCTAATGAAGAAAATGACAAAATTTTTTTAGAAGAGCTAAAAACTTTAAGCGAAAATTTAAGCAAAAATTTATTAAACAAAACTTTATTAAACAAAACTTAAAACGAGAAACCTTTAAACGAAAAGATGACAGACAACAAAGCAATAAAAAAATAATTTGTTCAGTAAAATGTTTTTGTTGTATTCCAATGTTACCACAAAATTCAAATATTATATTTTAAAAATGGATAAGATTAGAGCTGATAATTTTAAAAGAATAAAACAATTAGAAGAGTTAATAAAACAAAGAAATATTATGAAAGAAAATCATCTTCAACATAGAATGATAAAAGCTGGTATTCAATCTGATATGTTTGAAAAAATGCAGCAAACCGAGCAAGTAAAAACTGATTTTGAAAAAACTATGAAACCATTTAAAACTCTTGAAAAAGAAAGTACAAATAATGATAAACAAATTGATATAACAGATCCAGAGCGCAAAACTATATTAGATGACTATGGATTACTAGAATCAAACATTAATAAGAAATTACCAAAATCTATGCAATTTGAACATTCTATTTCATTTATAGATGGAAAAACAATACCTAGATTTTATCTCAGACAAAAAGAAATATTTCCACAACCTTTTCGAGGTTTAATTTTTTCACCAGATAAATCTCCTTTTAATTTAGATAGAAATTTTGTTGATCTTTTGAGAGGAGCAGATTTAAATAATTATGCTGTAGAAGATCTCATAAAATATAAAGCTATGTTAGATAGAGTTGGTGCAGTAAAATCTCTTAGACGTTATAAACAATTAGAAAATTTATTATCAACGGGAGTTAAAGTAGGAAAAGGTTTTAAAACAGAAACAACTGTATTTTTACGAGATGATCCACAAGAATTACTAAATAGATTAAATATTTTAATATCGGCAATAAAAGAAGGACATAATTCTAGTTTCAATGAAATTCATGAAAAGACTGTTAGAAAAGAAGATTCTAAATGAAGAGGATTATAAAAGTATAACGAACCGAATGTTCTAGGGCTTCGCCCGTAGCTGAAATATGTTGTTTCTAATTTTTGTTTATGATTTTTATTCATGATTTTTATTCATGATTTTTATCTATGATTTTTATCTACGATTTTTATCTATAATATTTATTTAAAATTTTTAGTTAAAAAATGTGTTCAGCAGATTTAGACAAAATTAATAATCATTTAGAAAATTTGACAGAGATTTTGGGTTCATCAAAATTTAGTACGACGTTAAAAATTATAACAACTACTTCATCACACACTTGTAATTTAGAACCCATTCTACATTTGGAACAAAATAAAAATTATCAAATTGTATTGACTAGTTTCTCCACATTTAACACTATTCAAAACGTTATCAAAGATGTGAATGATCAATTTAGATATTCTACTGATAAAGGCAAAACATGGAAAATACTAACTTTTCTTCCTGGTTCTTACGAAGTTGAATCAATATCAAATGAAATTAAGAGACATTTAGGTATACCATTTAAAGATAAGAAACAATTACATTTTGCAGTTGAACCGGCAGTCAATAAATTTTCTCTTACTTTAGACGAAAATCATCAAGTTGATTTTAATCATGATAGATCATTGTCAAAGCTATTAGGATTTAATAAACAAACCTATAGTCAAGGTTATCATTTAGGTGAGAAAATTCCAAAAATAACTGAAATAAATTCAATTGTTGTACATTGTGACATTATTGAAGGAGGATATATAAATGGTAAATTGTCAAATTTAATATTCAGTTTTCCAGCTTTTACTGTACCCATTGGTTATAGATTAAATGTATTTCCCCAAACATTAATATATTTTCCTATTACAAGAAAAACTATTAACAACATTGGCATTAGAATCACTGATGAGAAAGGACAAAAAAAAATTTTGGAGGTGAAGAGATTATGATAGATCTTTTGGTTCGAGAGGTATAAACTCCCGTTCGGGAGGTATAAACTCCCACGCGAAGCTAGAGAAGTTTAATTTTCTTCTTCTTCTTTAAAAATAAAAATAAAATAAAAATAAATTTTTTTATTAAAAAATGAGTGAAGTACCCCCATTAAATAAAAAAAACTTAAATTTAATCATCATCCAAATTTATCTAATAAAGTTTTGTCAGTTATTTGTGGAAGATCAGGTTGTGGAAAAACATATCTATTATTTAAAATTTTAACGACTCCAAATTTTTTGGATTATAACAATCTTATAATTTATACAACAACAGCAGAACAACCCGTCTATCAATTTTTAAAATATGGATTTGAAAATAATCTTAAAAAAACAGCAATTGCTTCATTATTCAAAGAATATGAAAAATCTGAAGATGAAGAAGAAATAAGTTCGTGGTGTGAAGAAGCAGCAAAAAATAATCAGTTAGTTGAATCCAATCAAAATAAGCATATAAAGATACAATTAATAGATGATAGTGGTAATATGCAAGATCCTAGTAAACTAGATAAAACAATGAAACATTGTGTAATTTTTGATGATTGTGTTAATGACAGAAATCAGTCAGTTCAGAGAAATTATTTCACAAGAGGTAGACATAATAACTGTAGTGTATTTTATTTAACACAAAGTATGTATTCATTAGACGGAAGTGTTATTAGAAAGAATGCAAATATATTTATACTATTTGAAATAAATGCAAGAAACTTAAGTGATTTGTTAAGAGATATATGTGTAAGAAATAAAGATGAATTTAAACAATCGTGTAACAATGCTTGGTCAAAAGATTATGGCTTCATTACAATTAATATTGATAAAAAAATTCATGATAGAGTTATAGAACATTTGTTTACCGAGTGATAAAAAATATACAAATATAGTGTTATAATATTTTTTATTTTTATTTTATGTATATATCAAATTTGACTATCTTAGAAATTAGAAAATTAAAAAGGTGAAGTAGTTATTCCATCAGGTAAAATTTTTCTTTTATCATCAAATGGATCTAATGCTAATTTATGTTCTTCTTTTAAATACATTTTATGTTTCTTTGAATTAAGTCTATAATTACATGCTGTTTTTATTTCATTATTAAATAATACATTTTTATAATCTTGAAATGTTATTTGATTAGCCACTGATGCCTTTGAAATTCCTTTTAATGTTTTATGTGTTTTAATATTATTAGTTGTGTTATAACTAGAACATTTAGATTTTAAAAATATAGCTTCTGTTATGAAATCTTCATTTCCTTCTAATTCATCTTTTACTTTACATAAATCAGAAGGATGAATGATATCTTTTATTTTATTAATTTCTTCATCAAGTGTAGAATTATACGGTGTTGTTAATTCTAAGAAAACAGAATCGGTATCTGTAAAGTGTAATTTATAGTTTTTGCCATAAGCAGGTGCTAAATAATCATATATAAATCTATACATAAATAGTTTAGCTAATTCTAGTATAGTGAATCCTATAAAATTAAACTTATAATGTTTTACGCTGATTCGACGTAAATGTACAGCACATAGTTCATCACTAAATGTAGTAGTTCTTTTATATGTAGGTTTCCTTGTTAAATTTTGAAACCTATCTTTATCATAAACTATTTCAATATTTTGTCTATTACGCACATTTTCTAAAGTCTTACCATAAAATGCATTATTCATTAATTTGAAGAACACGTTTCCAAAATCATCTTTATTTCTTTTAGCTATTTTACGTTTTTCAATATTGAACTCTATATAATTTTTTAACCACCTAGATTTTCTATACACTAGTTTCCGGTGAATTTTTGTGAGAATCATTCCATGTTCTAAATACCAATCTAGCATTCTTCCTTCAACAACATACTTTCCTTTATTGCTTTGTGTTAACATAAGTTATCATAACATAAGGTCTGTATTTCTTAGGAATTATAGATTTTTGATAATCTGAAAAATCTTCTATATTGGGAATTTTGTTTTCGGGACAGAAAGGAAAATATTTTGTTTGATCTTTTATTTCATCAGGATATACTAAATCAACTTCATATATATAACCATGATTATAATTTCCATCATATGTTTTTTGATAATCAAGAATATTACACCATGACATTTCACCTATTGGTAATTCTTGTATCATGCAAGAAGAATATAAGCTATTAAAATCATAATATAACAAATAGTTTTCTCTCATGAATTCATCAATTGCATTTTCACGTTCTACTCCTTCTCGTTTCGTTCGAAAAATTTCTAATATTTTTTCTTTTTCTTCTGGAGATAAAGGTTTCATTATTCCATAATCATCAGGATTTACTTTCTGATTATAACATTTAACATATCTATTACCTAAAACTGATGAAACTCCACCTCTAATTCCAGATTCAAAAAATAATAATTTATCATATGTATTTTCTTTATAATGTTTAAGTTTAACATTTGTATGTTTTAATCCTGCTAACCATGTTAAACCTGGTGTAGAATAACAATAACATGGATCTATTCCGTAATATTCTAAACACATATCACGAAAGTTTTCAAAAAGATCAGCAAGGATTAATACATCTATCTGAAGATATTTCATTGTATAATCATACATTGTTTTACAATTTAACTCTCTCCAATTTTTTTCAGCTTCTGCATAGTCTTCTTCAGATAATTGTGATTGTTTTAAGGTTGATGTAAATTTATTTATTGGAGGAAGTTGTTTTTCTTCCATAAATTTATTCACAGAATTAAAATCTCCAGTTATATCAGTCTTCGACTGTGAGCCGCAGGCTATATACTCATACGGAAATATGCCTTTTAAAGGTTTTAAATTATATTTATTTGATATTTTACATTGTTGAGGTTTCAAAATTTCTCCCATAACATCTAATGAATAAGGAGTAAAAAATCTAAATGCATCTAAAATTCTAATACAACCTAATTGCATTGAAAAATATTCTTCTTCTGTTTTACATAGTACATTTATTTGTTGTTGTTGTAATTTTTCAGATGAAAATAAATCTTTCATTACTAGATGGAAATCATATTTAGAACCATTGTAGAAATATAAAGGAACAAAGTTATATTTAAATTTATTAGCATTAAGATTACAAGAATTATGTCCTGCACCTCTATATAATCCATTTAGATGATCATGATCTTTTACCTTATCAAGATATCTACCTCTGCCATTTTTATAATTTTTTGAAAATTCTTTTCCACAGTAATAACAATTTGTTTCATTAACAAAATTAATTTTTTCTTCATCCGTTAATGGCATCATTGGTATATTTGTTTCAAGCAATTGTGAAAAATAATTTTGTAATTCTTCTACTTTCTTTGTAAACATTTCTGAACTATCTTCACCATAGTATTGATAATATTCTGATTTAAATAATTCAGGATAATTTGAATGAATGTACATTCCCCAACATAATGGTTTTTGTTCAAATAAATATTTTTCTTTACTTTGTTCAGCTGCACTTTTTTCATAATTATCATTTTCAGAATCGGGCGAAGCCCTGGAACTTTCCGTTCGATTTTGTGTCATATTAACATTATATGCTTCAAAATCACAATAAATAGTAAAGGGTACTTTATTTTTGAAATACCATTTATTGTATTCTAAATAATCATCCTTAGGAAAAGTATTTTCAACTGCTTCATTTTGTTGACAATTCTCCAAATGTCTATTCATTTCTTCTTTAGTTCTAAAACTTGTCATACATTGAAGACAAGGAAAATTTGTATTATCTGAAGTTTTTGTAAATATAGAAACATCTTTACACAATATAAAATGACCCTGATAATATAAAATATTCGCTTGTGCTGGTTGTTTTGTTTGTTTTAATTTTTCAAATTTATCTTTATATATTTCATGTGTTTCATCAATTTGTCTTTGTAAATATTTTTCAGACTGTTGATAATTTTGATTGAATATTTTCAGCTGTTGTTCATATTCATTATTATATTGTTCTTTATATTGTTGTTGAGCTTTTTTTTAAACATTCATTGAATTCTTTATTTTCTTCATTATTTAGTTCTTTATTGTCTTTATTGTCTTTATTTAATTCTTGAATCGTTTCTATCTTATTTTGATATTTATGGCCGTATTCTTGTACTAATATTTTTGTTTGTTGTTGATAATCTCTTTTACATTTTTGTAAACTTTCATTTAAATTTTGTAATTTTTGTTGATATTCTAAAGATAAAGATAGATAATCGGAATCATAATCATAATTATAATTACGTCCTTTATAATTATTATGATTAATCATTATTGGTGATAATGTTTTAACAATTTCAAATTTTTCAGTACATATTATATTTCGTTGGTAAAAAATATTATGATGCATGTAATTTCCTCTATCATTATATACTATTTCTGATTGACATAAATTTTTATTATTCAAATAAAATTTTTTTGAATCTGAGTAAAGTGGAGTAATTTTACCAATAGAAACATAATTCACATTTAATTCAAAAACATTTACTTCAATTAAATTTTTATTCTTTTTATGAAACTTTATTAACCTATTATAATCATATGGAAATTCATGTAAGCCATCAGAGAGATCAAATTCCTTTATGTATTCTTCTTTATTATAATGACTTAGTCTCTCTTTGTGATATTCTGCAGGATGTAAATGTGCTATAATACTCCACAGAAAACAATAATCATCTTCATTTTTTATGTTGATTATTTGTGGTGAACTGAAAGGTAAAGGAACATAACTACCACCAGTATTATTTTTATATTTATCAATTACTATTTTCTTAGATAGTATTTTAACAAATCTCCAACCAGATTCACGTAACTGGGCTTCAATTATACAATTTTCTAATTTAAGTATCATTTGTTCAAATATGGGTTGTATATCATTTACATTATGAATTTCTTGCGAATTTGTAAAATGTCCTTGTATTATTTCTTCAGGAATTCCATCAGGTCCATTTTTTGTATAAAGTACTTCTACATTCATATAACATTTGAAAGATTTCTTAAATATTTTGAAAAAGTTTTTTAGTACATTATAAAAAGTTTCATCGGTTTCATTATGTTCAACCGATTCATTAAATAAATATTTCATATCTGTTACCGCTTCATCGCTTTTTTTAGTTTCATCAAATTCATCTATTAAGTTAAATTCATCAGTATCGCTAAATAAATATCTTCCATCTGGTACGGGCGAAGCCCTCGAACCTTCGGTTCGTACATGTTCATCTTCACTATTAAAAACCTTTTTATATTCCGAATGTGAATAATCATCAAACATTTTTTTAACTTTTATATCAGTAGGTAATGTTTCTAGATAGTTTTTATAACTATTTAATTTTAATATTGTGACGCGCGAGAAAGACTTTGCTACATGACAAGCGTTTTTTGCAGCAGAGAATGACACGGATAGCATGTACACATGAATTAAATAAGAGACACATGCACAGTTAACTTCAACTCACGACATTCACCCCTACTCAAAAGAATGCGAACACATACATGTAAAATAAAGTAATCAAAATGAATCAAAATTAAAACGATCCGGCTTGCGCCTAAAACGAGTCGATCTCCGAAGCCGTACATCATTGCCGTTAGGATCATGAGAGTCAGTAGATTCCACGGGCTCAATAGCCACACTTATGTCTTCCTTTAGATCATCTTGTTGAAAATCCTGAGAGATACTTGTATCATCCGAGCTGCTTACCGATGCTTGCTCCTCTGCAGAATGTAAAGGTGCCAAATCCCGAACCGAAACCGTATCAGTCACTCCACTAGGATACTTCACCCATGCTACTTTGCTATTTGCCTCCAGGAGATCCACCTGATCCACCAAAGGATCTGATTTCGATGCACGAACGAATCTTCGTAAGAGAACCGGTCCTGGAGTCATCAACCAAGTAGGAAGCTGATTGCCGCTAGCCGTGCGCCGGGAGAAAGATAACAGTCGTTCATGGGGAGTGCAGTTTGTCGCAGTACATAAAAGAGTTCTCATGCTGTGCAGAACATCTGGCAAGACAGATTCCCATTGAGATTCCGGCAACCCAGCAGAGGCCAAAGCCAGACAT
Organism: Prostheceraeus crozeri; assembly: GCA_907163375.1. Taxonomy (NCBI): domain Eukaryota; kingdom Metazoa; phylum Platyhelminthes; order Polycladida; family Euryleptidae; genus Prostheceraeus; species Prostheceraeus crozeri. Next base: position 68,052 of record CAJQUW010011188.1, read on the forward strand.
ATATTCTTCCAGATTACACCATTATAGCGTTCACACTGACCATTCCCTTGTGGCCTGTAGGGAGATGTCCTGGTCTGCCAAACTCCATTGCTGGATAGGAAATTCCTCACCTCGCTAGACATGAACTGCGCTCCTCTGTCAGAATGTATGCTTGAAGGCACTCCAAAGACCGAGAACAAATCTTTCAACTTCGCTATAACTGTTCTAGCCGTAATATCCGCACAAGGGTATACAAACGGAAATCTGGAGTATTCGTCGATTATAGTAAGCAAGTATCGTCTGTTGCAGTTGGTTTGCTTAGGACCCACGAAATCTATGGACAGTCTCTCAAACGGGGTAGTAGCTTTCACCAGCGAGTCTGGCTCCGGTTTGTAGAATCTCGGCTTCAATCGACAGCATTGTTCGCAACATCTGCAAACAGTCTTGACATCTTCGGCCGAATAAGGAAGATTCTTGCTCCGCACGAAATGTAGAAGTCTTCGGACTCCAGGATGACAAAGCTTGACATGAAGTTCTTTGAGATGGTCACTATTCAGTTTCAGGGAGCATAATCGAGAAATTGCATCTGACGATAGGTTTTCTTCACCTTTCCGATATCTTATACTGTATGAAAACTCGGATAATTCCAATCTCCAATGGAGAATCTTGTCATTCTTTGTTTTGCCGCAGCGCTGATTATCAAATATAAAGGATACTGCTTTCTGATCAGTCACAATTTCGAATTTACGCAACGACAGAAGATGGCGCCATTTCTTGACACTTTCGACAACAGCCGCAGCCTCCTTCTCGTAGGATGACCAGCCCTTTTCGTGCTCCGATAAAGTTCGAGAAAAGAATGCGACAGGCTTGCTCTTTTGAATTAAAGTTCCAGCTAGTGTGTTATAGGAAGCATCGGTCTCCACGGTGAAAGAGTCACTAAATTCAATCGGTTTCAAACAGGAATCCCTGATAGCCGATTTCAAATCTTTATAAGTCTTCAAAGCCGAATCTGATAATGGGAACGAACTACATTTCAATAATGGCTGGATCAAAGTCGAGAAGTTCCGAATCCATTTGGAATAATAGCCGAATATTCCCAGGCAACGTCGTAAACTATCCATACTATCAGGCGGGCTCATATCCATTAAAGGTTTGAAGCGATCTGGATCAGGTTTCAGACAATTTTCACTAATCACATAGCCAAGATATTGTATGGACGTTTGTTTGAATTTGCACTTATCATGATTTAAAGTGATGTTGTACCTCTGGGTCACGTCAATAAATTTTTGCAAATTGATTTCATGGTCATGCTCATCTTTCCCCACCACTATTACATCATCCAAGTAAGCGAAAGTATTTGTTAGGTTCTCTTTGGCAATAATCCCATCAATCGCGCGTTGGAAGCACGCCACAGCATTAGATAATCCAAAAGGAAGTCTTCGAAACTGATACAGTTTTGAATTTGCTTCAAATGCAGTAAATCTCTTGTCATTTTCCTGTAGGGGAATTTGATAATACGCAGATTTTAAATCTAAAGCGCTGAAGTATTTGTAATGTGATATATTTTGAGCAAGATCATGTATATTTGGTAAAGGGTAGGCGTCAATAACAGAGAATTTATTCACAGTTTTTGAATAATGAATCACGAGCCGTTGTTTGTTGCGATTCTTAACAACAACGACCTGTGCCCTCCACGGCGATACAGATTCTTCGATAATGTCTTCACCCAATAAGCGAGAAATCTCCTTGGAAATGAAAATTTTATCCGATTCAGAATATCTTCGTGAAGGCACAGCAATAGCATGTGAATCGTCCAATCGAGAGAACAAACTGGGAGGATCGACATCCATGGTCTTTAAAACCATACAATGAATTGCATCGAGTTTTATTTCCTCAAGCGGACCACCAAATACCATGCGGAAACTCGAGTGTAGGGCCAAAAAATCCAATCCAAGAATCATGTCATTGTACAATCCATCTAAGACATAGAATTTGATATCCTTGTAATAACGTCCATTGAGAGTAAAAGTAAGATCACAGAAACGCGTTACTGAGACAACACTAGACGAAGCTAAAGCAACTCGAAAATCACATGGGAAAGAAACAGTATCAATCCGCTTCAGAAAATCAATTCCAACGAAACACTTTGTACTGCCAGTGTCCACCAAAGCATCCGTATGTACCCCATTGATTTCCACAGGAGCTAGTGCAGAGTAAGTGTCGGGTTGCTTTTGGATAGTAGCAAGGGTTGCCAGAGCAGCCACCTTGTCTTGCTTTGTTGTTTCAGATCGGCACACGCGAGAATAATGTCCCAACTTTCCGCAGTTATTACAGGTAGAATTCCGTGCGGGACATCGATTCCTTGGATGAGCCTTAGACCCACAAAAGAAGCATGTCCTGGGTCTAGTCACGGCACAAGAAGATTCCAAGTTGCGTTCCGTATTGCGCTGAACACTGTCTGAAATGACATCAGTGGGCCCCTCAACACGAGCCGCAGCAACGGAGTGTTGATAGCCGTCCATGGAACGGTACACAGCAGCATTCTTCTGAGCACATTCTAATGCAAGAGCCTGTCGAGCAGCCTCCTCAAGTGTAAGTTTTGTACTCTCCAGAAGACGTTGTCGAATATCGTGTGATTTTATGCCAGATATAAATGAGTCCCGAATATATTCATTTCTATACTCGTCTTCGGTGACGGACTTGAATCTGCAGTCTTTTGCCAATTGCTTCAATGTGTGCACGTAATCACTAATAGTTTCATCAGTCTCTTGATGACGAGTCAAGAGAATGTGCCGAGCGAAAATTTCATTTTTCGGCCGCACGAATAAAGATTCAAGCAATTCCATGGAGTCAAGGTAATTATCACATTCTGATACGTGCTGATATACGTTCGAAGAAAGAAAATTCACCAATATCTGCAGTTTCATGTCGGCGTCCTTTACTGATATAGCATCCAAAAAATTCTCGAAGGTTTTTCGCCAATGTATCCATTCTGTGCCACTTGACTTTGCCAGATCACCATCGAAGCGACTCGGTTTCAGGTATTGTTCCATCTTTCCTGTACAGTTTGATCGATCGCACCCCGATGAAATGACGATTCTCTGCTGCAATAATTGTGACGCGCGAGAAAGACTTTGCTACATGACAAGCGTTTTTTGCAGCAGAGAATGACACGGATAGCATGTACACATGAATTAAATAAGAGACACATGCACAGTTAACTTCAACTCACGACAAATATATTTCCTTCATCAACTCGTTCTACATTTTGTAAATGCAATTTACTATTTAAATGAGATTGATAACTTCTTTTTGTTTGCAACTTTTTTTTACATAAGTTACAATAAAACTTGGTATTTTCCATTTTTTATTTTTTAAAGAAAAAAATTGTGTTTTAATTTTAGATATAAACATTCTAATATCAAGGTCTAGAGAGTTAATATATATTATTATATATTTCATGTTCTTTAGTTATTTTATTTTCTTTATCACATTAAGTTTTATCATATTAAGTTTTATCATATAACGTTTTATCAAAAGATAATTTAAATTATTTTCACTAACTATTGATTTTTCATCATCAATTGATTCTTCATCATCATAAATTGATTCTTCATCATCATCATAAATTACACTTTTTGGGATTGGATACCATTCTCTTATTGGAATATCTAACTCTAAATTACATCTTTTATCTGATAATAATATAATAGAGAAAAATATTGGTCTTTGTTCTCTTTTGGAAAATTTAATAACACCACCATAATCTGAATCACTTTTAGTTTTTATTAAAGATGATAAAATTTTAAATTGATTAGATGTAAATCCTAATTTAAATTTTGTAGACCCGACACATAGTTGTCGAACAGTATCTTCAACTATTCCATCATTATTATTTTCAATTGTAAGAAAATGAAATTTAGATAAATTTTGATTATATGTAGTATTAATATCATGTACATCAGTATGAGATATAAATTTTTCTTCACTTAAATTTTTATAATTACTAATATTTTTATAATCTTTCTTACCATTTACACCATTTTCAGATGTTTCAGAATCATCATCTGTATTATTATCATCATTATTATCATAAGATTCTTTAAGATCGGGCAAAGCCCTAGAACCTTCGGTTCGTTTATCATTATTGGCTTCTTTAAAATTATTATTATTTTTAAAATTATTATGATTATGATTATGGACATTGTTAATAGTATAAGGTGTTGTCCACATATAAATTTTTTCTTGTTGAGCTAAGCCATTTTTGTAAGATTTTAATAAATGAATATTTCAATTGGAATACAATCCTATATATGTATCATCATCATACCTTTGCGGCATTTCTAATGTTTCTTGTTTATAAATTGTATCTCTATAATAAACTTGGCATAATAATTCTTCATTATGTTTTTTACTCTCTATGTGAATGTTATATTGGTTTTGTTCATCAACAAATAATCTAATTTTTTCCTTTGAGAAAGATTTTAATTTTTTAACTAATTCTTTAATATTGATATAATTAATAATTTTAGTTTCTATCCAATCAGTATTACTAATTGGTAATACTGCTCTAATAAAACCATAAACATTATTATGACCAATAATAACCATATTTTCTTTATTTAATTCAACATAAGCTACATCATTATATTTACTTACAATCTCCATAAATTTGATAAACGGGTCTCCGGGAAAAATACAATAGTTAGTTTCTATAGAAGGTAAACCTTTAGTCTGTTCTCTAAATATTTCGGCTTGTAATTGAAATAAAATATTAACATCTATACATGGATTATTATTATTATTATCAAAACATTTATTTCCAAATCCCGTTGATCTCGTCGAATAAGAAGAACAGGATGATGCGGACGAATATAATTTTTTTAAATTTGCTTTATCCATTTTTTTATTTTTATTAGAAAAAATTTTATTTTTTCATTTTTATTAGAAAAAATTTTATTTTTTTATTTTTATTAGAAAAAATTTTATTTTTTTATTGTTAAAAAATGATGTTACCAAATGTTGGTGGAGGTGCATATATCCCGAATAATCGTGAATTAGAAATAGGGATAGAAAATTATATCATAAAAACTGGAGATGTTTTATCTGGTCCATTGCATCTTTCTATTCTTCCGCAACAAAATACAGAGTTAACAAATAAACAATATGTTGATACACAAATCAATGACTTAAAAGAAAAATATATAAACGGTGTTTTGGTTCCACTGATGAATGAATTAAAGTTGCTTAAACTTAATGACAAATCATTAAACGAAAAATTATTCAAACTTGATAAAAAGGATAGAGAGCTAGAAGCAGATATAGCAAAACTTTTTAAAAAGATTTCAGAACAATCAAAAATTTTAATATTACTTTCTATAAAGTTAAAATCTGCAGTCATTAAAAATAAACATCAGATAAAAATGTTAAAAGAACAATTAGAAGATGAAATAGAAAAACTACCTGAAAGAATTAAAAAAATTTAAAGCATTTACAAACTACATTCCAAAAAAGTGTTGATGAATTGAGTTCTAAAATTACTCAACAAATGAAAAAGATGAATAGAATAATAAAAGAAGTAAACTCACTTAATCAAAAAGTTGATAAAATGAAAACTCTTAAAATCAATTTAGAAAATGAATTAAAGAAAAATTTACAAGAAAACTCTAAAGAAAATTAAGAACAGTTAGATTCTGTTAAAAGACAATTAGATGTTCTTAAAATTAAGTTAAATGCTCTTAAAACGGCATTGAAGATGAATCAGGAGAAAATGCAAGTTAATAGAAAAGAAATTAAAGTACATCACACGCTGCTTGACGCAATAGATAAAGTGCAACAGTCAATTAATAAAGTTATCTCGAAGTTGTTGTCCATTCACAAACGTAAATCTTGATCGACGAAGTCTTGGGTTTCTAACCTATCTGAGCGAAGCTCCTCGAGGCTTTAGCCGATCGGACCAAAGGTCCTCAGGTTACTAACCAATCCTAAACGTAAATCTTAGCGCAAATATTAACGTAAATATTTTTTCCCAAAAGTCAAATTTAATCCTAAAAAATGCCTATAATTTATAAACACAATCTTGAACATTTTGCTTCAAATCAAAGAATTGCTCATGAACCACGTATGAATACTGTTTGTCATTATGATAATAGAGAAACAATTCACACGGAAGGAGCTGGCATCTTCTCTGGTATTGGAAGTATCGTTAACTTAATTAAAAATAATAAAGATTTGATTACATCTGCTGCAAAAGGAGCAGCTGCTATAGGTAGTACAGCTAGTGCAATATCAAATTCTGTCAAGTCTCAAAACGAATTAAAACAACTAGAAGCTATTCGTAAACTTAGGAATGATTCCGAAGAACTAAAAAATTTAAAAAAACTTTCAGAGGAAACAAAACATAAAGTTGCTAACATAGCTGTAGGGGACACCTTGAGGAGCGGAGCTCCGTCTGATAGTAAACATAAGAAGAAATCAGGCGTAGCCATAAAACGTTCAATTGAAGAAATAAGAGGAAATGGCGTGAGTAGCAACCTTCGGTCTAACCAGCAAAGCTGTAGCGGAGCTGGTCTAGCAAAATTCTAAAATTATGTTTTTTAGTAAAAGTTTTTTAGTAAAATTTTTTTAGCAAAATTTTCTTGGCAAAATTTTTTTAGTGAAATTATTTTAGTAAAACTATTTTAGCAGAATGTTTTCTGTGTGTGAGAAAAAACAAAAAGTCAAATTATTTTTTATAAAAATGTCTTCGCTTATCGAAAATAAATTTAGATTAGACGATCCTCCGTTCGTCAGTTGCAATCAAAAAAAGAATGACTATATAAGAATTGCTATGAATCCCGGATCTTCCAGTAGAGTAAATACTGGAGGTGATTTAATTTTTGAAGTTGATAATCAGCAGAGTTATATATATCTACCTGATTCATTTTTACACTGTGAATATTCTTTGTATAGTGATGCCAATTTTACAACACCATTACCAGAAACCGATAATATTGCACTAGAGAATAATTTTTTTCCAAGATTATTTACACAAATGCGTTTAGATGTTGCAACTCAAAATATAGAAACAATAAGTGATTCTCCAGGTGTAATTGATACAATGCTTAGATTTGTAACAATTGGTGAAAATAATAAAAAGTATGAAATCGAAGGTTGGTTTCCTGATACTAATGATGGTATAATTGTTGATGATTTAACTCACGCTGGAACAGATGCAGTAGGAATTGCGAAAGATGTAGAAAATATTGCAAAACATTTAAATAAAACAAATAATAGTGCATATAAAGAAAGACGTGAATTTAACAAGAAAAGTAAACAGACAGTAAATTGGTCATTGTCTCCATTATTCGGATATTTAGATTATGATAAAATATCATATCAATTAAAGTTTAAATTAATAATTCATCGTACAGCAAATAATGAATTAATATTTTTGGTAAGACTGGAAAAAAAGCATATTTAAAAATTGATAGACTTGAATGGTGGATTAAGCATATTACTCCTAGTTTAGAGATTGAAACAGCTATTGCAAAAAGATTAAATACTAACAAACCAATTCCAGTAAATTTTCTAAAGCGTACTGCTAGTTCAGTAACTTTTTCCGAACAAAGATTTAACTGGCATTTTACTAGAACTGCGAATACTCCAAGATATTTATTACTAACTTTTCAAAGAAATAATTCTCCAAGTTTTGATAAGAACAACAATCTTTTTCATATTAATACAATTCGAAGTTTACAAGTTTCATTAAATCAAACCCGATATCCAATTGATCCATTAAGATTCGATGATACCAATAATCAATTTATGGAAGGATATGATTCTTATCAAAATCTTTGTATAGAATTTGGAGTTGAACCACAATTAACTCCTGGAGATTGGAGACATTTATATCCTGTTTTCTGTTTCGATTTAAGTGCACAATCTGAAGATATTATCAAGACTGGTTGTGATGTAACAATTAATATTGAAAAGAAAGATTCCACAACTTCATTGATGGCTTATGGTTTATTGCTAGAAGATGTAAAATATTCTATTGAAATTCTTAATGGAAAGATGGCTAGGATAGGCTAAAGCCTCGAGGAGCTTCGCTCCGATAAGTTAATTAAAATTTTTGTTAACTTAAATTTTTTTAGTAATTAGTAATAAATTTTTTTTGTAACTAGAATAGATTAAAAATTTTTGGTAACTTAAAATTTTTTTATTAAAAATGTCGCAAGCGAAAAGTAATAATAATAAAACTGTTGATTTAAAATTACGTAATATTGTTGACAAAAATACCCCTAAAACTATTACGATTAATAAGAAAAAGTATTACATAAGTAAACCAATGATAGAGAATATTTAATTACAAGAAGAAAAGAATGGCGGGATTCTCCCATTAATTCCACTAATAATAGGTGGCATAGCAGCAGCAGGAAGTGTTGCAGGTGGGACAGCTGGTATTGTCCAAGCAGTAAATAAAAATAAATCAGAGAAGGCAGCATTAGAAGAACAAAAACGTCATAATAGAGAGTTAGAGAAAGTTGCGAGGGGTGAAGGAATAGTAGATAATTTTATTAGTAAATTAAATTAGTTGATGAAGGAAAACGAGTTCTTAAAAATATTCTCCACAATGTTGATGATTTAATTGAAATTAAGGAAACTAAAGATGGTTTTGGAATATATCTAAGTCCTAGTATGATTCGGTAATAACCTCAGGACCTTTGGTCCGATCCGGTAAACCATTAATTTTATCTTTTAAAATGAATTCTACAAATTCCGAAAATTTAATTAAATTAAAAATTGCTAATTTAGATTTATTAAATTATCTATTAAACAAAAATAAAAACTCAAATTGTAAAATTTATGAAGGTAACGACGACAAACAAAGTTTGGCTACTACCTACGGCGGTGACATACAAAAAAACATTAGAAAACTTTCCTGGATTTATTTGGAGTAAATATTCAAAAGAAGAACATCTTCCTGGTCATTCATATACCGGTCCAGGAACTCGATTAGATATAAGACTAGATGAGAATAATAATCCGAAACCAGGTGAAGAACCAATAAATAGAGTAGATGCCGCAGCTTACAGGCATGATTTGGCTTATCGAAATCATGATCTAAGTTCTCGACATGCAGCTGATAAGAAGATGATTCAAGAATTAGATAGTATTCAAAATCCTACATTTAGAGAAAAAATTGAAAGAATGTTTGTTAAGAAAGCTTTACAAGCTAAAATATTATTCGGACAGGGTTTAAATGAAACGACAGCAAAGCTGTCTGAGAGCAACGCTCGAACCTACGCCTCCGAAATTCATAAAGAATACAGAAGGCCTAAATATTTATTGAAAGTAAAAGTATTTAATAAAGATGATATTTGGAGTGCTGATCTTATTCATATGCCGAATGAAAGGGACTACAAATACGCATTGACCGTTATAGATTTATATACACGATACGCTTGGGTAAAGCCTTTAAAAAATAAAAGTGGTCTATCAGTTAAATATGCGTTTGAAGAAATCTTTAAAGAAAGTAAGAGAAAGCCAAAAAAATTGTTTGTTGATAAAGGGTCGGAATTTTATAACCGAAACGTTCAGCCACTATTTGAAACTGTTTATTCAACTGAAAACGCTGGAAAAGGTGTAGTGATAGAAAGATTCAATCGGACGTTAAAAAATAAATCATTCAAGAAATTTACTGAGTAAAGAAATCAGAAATGGTTGAAGATATTACCAGGAGTTGTAGAAGAGTACAATAATAAAGTTCATTCTGGTATTGAAGAAACTCCAAAGAATGCTTCTGACGACCCCGATTTAATCCGAAAGAAAATATTCGAGAATAATTATTCGAACGAAAATAATAATTTGAATGAGAGTAATCCGAATTTACAGAAACGTAAACCGAAATTTAAAATTGGAGATAGAGTTAGAATATTTAAATATAAGAATAAATTTGAAAAAGGCTTCGTCGGATACTGGACTAAAGAAATATTTGAAGTTTGTAAAATAAACCAAACTTATCCGATTACTTACGAAATCAAAGATTTAGATAATGAAGATATCAGAGGCCGTTTTTATCAAAATGAATTACAACGAACTGATTTTTAATTATCATTATTATTGGAACTAACGTTTCGGGAATGAAATTCCCTTATTCAATTCCGTTATTAGGCGTAGCCATAGAACCTACGGTTCGTTCAATTCTAACATAATATCTAGAAATGGCACCCCTTTTTTTGTAATTTAAATAAAACTTAAAGACATAATTGTCCACAATAAGTAGTTCCCGGTTTTTGAATTTGAAATGTATTATAAGTTCCATTGCCAAGTAATTTTTTGACTTCATTTGTAGGTGGAAGTCCATAAGAGTCGAACCAATAGTTCTCAGCCTCTGGGCGGTCGAAATAGTAATTATCTCGATTTTTATTAAAGATACCTGCAGACCAATGTACGCCTTTTTGGTCTGAAGTGTGAAGATTCGTTATGAAATTTACAGTTGAAACTTTGTTCCGGGAACTGAAGGTTCCTGTTGGCTTATTTTTTAGGAATTGTAATTCGACTCTCATTAGAACATGAAAATTCTTTATTCCTAATTGATTTGCGATTTTCTTTAGGTCGAAATTTGTCGTGGTTTGCGTTCCATATAATTTAAAAAACTCATTTATGTTGCTCATTTTATAATTAAAAAAATTTCTTATAGGGATCCCTAGAAGACAGAAGGGAGGGGGTATTGATTTCAAACTGTTCTCTAATGATGACTTTCCTTACTACTTATTCGAATTTGAAATGATTTAATTTAATCTAAATTAAAACGTTACATTGTTACATTTTATTTTTATGAACTCTCATTAAGAGGATATTGTTTGTTTTATCTGTATTAAGACAATGGCAACATCTGTTACCACATTTCTCAAACCGCATGATTGTTTTAGGGGATCATACGGGTTGTGCATTCATAACATGGCGTTAATAGCATAAAAGCAATCTATTAATTCATTCTCTGCTTTGAGGGAATATTCTGTTGTTATAGCAATCATTCAATACAATATCGCAGTATCGATAGTCGAGACCAATTGTCGAGCCAAAACCGCAACTTTTCTGGTTTTGGTCGGTTTGGTTTTGGATCTGGCTCGCGTTATGGCCGATGAAATGATTTACAATGCGGTGCAATTTCCTCATTGTCATTCAAGTACATTTAATCATACGCGTCATGTCATACCCGTATGTTGTCAAGCAAACTTCATACACCTACAATGCCGCTTTGCTTAGATCACCATTCATAATTTTCACTTGCTATTTAAACACACACAATTCATAAAACGTGACACATTACAATCTTAGTTTAAATCTTATCATCACAATGGTTGGATCTACTGAAAGATCTGTTCGATTGGAGACAAAGCGGAGAAGAATTCAGAAGTTAACAAGGGAAATCATACATCTGCAAGCACAAAGTAAAATATTCTTACACTTGGATATGAGAAGAATTTTTGAATACATCGGAGACCCGCACATCAATTATAGGACATGATTTAAGAGAGAGAAAAAATTGTAATTCTCAAATTTGAAATTCTCAACTTTTATGATTTTCGGTGTCCTGGAACGGTCATGATTTTAAGGGTGAAATGTCATAATCACAAATTTGAGATTCTCAACTTTTATGATTTTCGGTGTCCTGGAACGGTCATGATTTAAGCGAGAAAATTGTAATTCACAAATTTTGAGATTCTTAACTTTTCTGATTTTCGGTGTCCTGGAACGGTCATGATTTTAAGGGTGAAAATTGTAATTCTCAAATTTGAGATTCTGAAAAATTTGAAAATTGGGTATTTTTAAAAACGCCCAAATTTATGAATTTAGGTCTTCATAACCTGAAAAAGGGTTCAAATTCATGAATTTATGTCGTTTTTAAAAATGCCATTTTTTGAAAAAATGGTACTTTTTGAATGGACTAAATTCATGTATTTAGGTCTTAATAACCTGAAAAAGGGTCTAAATTCATGAATTTATGTCGTTTTTAAAGATACTATTTTTTTGAATTTTATGGTGTCCTGGAACGGTCTTTTGCCCATTACTTGTGAATATTGACAGAAGCCCGAATTTTGTGAATTCATTATAGGTCTAATTACAATAAATTACAGAATGATCATCTGCGGAATGTTTGTGTGGATCTTCACATGCGAGACCTACTATGAATTTCTGATGCACAAGGGTATCCACGCACCTTATTTGAAGCATTATTTAACCAAATGCGGGTGGCACCGAATGCATGCATTGGAGAGTCCCTTTCAAGGATCAAATGCGCCTATCTCCTACTTTTTCCATTTATGGTTCAACTGTTTTCAAAATAATTCGCGGGCGTTCTTAGTGCGAGGATGATAGTGGTGCTATATGAATCAATGTCCTCTTTCTTTTGATCACCCTTTTTCCGGCTTTGGTTGCAGCGTTGACCCAAAAACTTCCGTTCGAAAGCTTCCCCCTACTGCTATCATGCTCAAATCCAACACTAGGTACCTACCTAATCATCTAATCGGTCGGAAATGACGCCTATAAATGAAAAATAATTTAATTGGTGGTTATTTAAGTGGCCAATGAAATGCCGATGACGTTAAGTGCGCAATTGGATCCCGTAGTATCGACTGTTAAGGAAATTTTCGACGGTGTTTGCATCGAGAAAGTTAACACGCTGTTGACAATAAACTTCTACGCACAGAGAAGACGGTGTGCCTTATTCATACCGTGCGCTTTCCGCGGTGCGCGTGTGAATGACTCGGTCTGAGGAAGGTTCGATGAAATCCACCGTAACGATGACGTCATCTCCTCAAGGGACAACGCAATAGCCAGAGCTTACGTGGTGAGATCAAAAATGATTTAGACTCGACCAGAAGGAATAATGCTACGACTTAGATATTTCACACTGGATGACTAATGAGTATATAGGCAACAAATATCGTATTGATAACTTTCATTGATATTTTTTTCTTTAGTATTTTTATCGATTTTAAATATTTAGTATTTTTCAGCATTTTAATTGATTTTTGCCATACATTTCCTTTCTTGAAAGTATTTTGACGGATACATTTACTTCGAACATGACTTGCATAAACTTCAATAGGGTCTGAGTTGTATTCATCAATGTATTCAGTTGGTTTGGTTGTTATAACAATCACGAGCGGTACCGAGTGTGAGTTGTGTTGAAAGGTCAGTTGATGCTGACAATCTTCTGGAACAGCTGCGGCATTGTTCATATGGATTTCGTCGACCGACATCAGCGACTGAATGCCGAGTACTACTGTGAGCAACTTCGTAAAGCTCGTCAAAGTGTTCGAAAACCCCGCAACCAGAATCTTCATCTATTACACGACAACGCGCCCATCCATACTGCAGCGACCACTACAACTGCAATTGAGGACTCAGACTTTCATGTGCTTCCTCATCCCCATAGCTCCGACTTAGCTCCAAGTGACTATTTCCTATTCCGCTATCTAAAGCATCATCTCAGGGGAGAGCGTTTTGTTAATAGTGAGGATGTGAAAGATGCAGTGATGGAATTTTTCAATTCCAGAAGTCGAGACTTTTTCCACGAGGCTTTTCGAGAGCTTCCTAAAAGGTGGAGCAAGTGTGTAGAGAATGAGGGGATTACATTGAGAAGAAATGACTTGTATTTACTTTTGAAATTAACATTTTGTGGATTAGCTGTTGTACTTTTGTGGCATATATTCAGAGGGAAGTTAAGGAAATGTATGGAAAAATCAATTAAAATGCTGAAAAATACTAAATATTTAAAATCGATAAAAATACTAAAGAAAAAAATATCAATGAAAGTTATCAATACGATATTTGTTGCCTATATACCCATTAGTCATCCAGTGTGAAATATCTAAGTCGTAGCATTATTCCTTCTGGTCGAGTCTAAATCATTTTTGATCTCACCACGTATATCAATCAACGGTTAAATATACACTACCCAGCTAGGCAGAATGAGTTGCAGGCGTTTCAGCGTTAGGTGATTCAGTGCCAATATTCACTGGCCACATTATAGGTAAGGTACTGGAATTACATTTCAATTCCACTTAGATATTTTAAATTTAGCAGAGCTAACTCACATCGCCTTATGTTCCAATTTTTAAGAAAATGCGAGGCGACTGTTCCTCCTGCTCGCATATACAGTCATCCCCGGTGCAGGTCGTTTTCAGCGCGCTATGTTTGACCGCTTTCGCGTGACAAATCAATATCATCAACGGCAACTGACCATATACTTTCTGGTGTCTAGAAAGGGTGAGAATTTCCCGACATTACGATGTGTTTTTGTGACAAGACGTGTTTTTGTGGCTAAGAACAACGTCAGTGAATATTGCAGCTGAATCGCCGGCAAACCGGCGGTTTGCCTGAAATTTCTCATTTTACCTGAATCTTTTTATTAATTTCATATTGGGGGGGGGTGTTACGGTCCCCCACACCCCCCCGGTCGCGACGCCTCCGGGTACATGGGTTCTCGGCTAAAAACACAGCGTACACGCATTAGAAAAGTGAGTGTGTATTCAAACCATGAACATATTCAAACAAAGTTGAAGAATAGAAATATGTCCAATCTCATAGAGTGAGATATTACAGTGCAGTGGCGGCTCGTCCATTTGGGCAGGTGGGGCACTGCCCCACCTATTGAAATGTTGTCTAACTTAAATAACCAGCAACATCAGTAGTAGACTTCATTTCTTGATCATAAATTTCAACTATACTTCATCTACATCTATCTCCATTTGCGCGACAGTGACGCTAGCAGAATCCATCAATCGTTTTCAAGACTGATGGGCGCGCCCCACAGATCTAATAATAGGAGTAGATGACGAGGCAACGCGAAGGCGTGAAGCATGTTTACGTTATCGCACTGCTCCGAAGTAAAGGCAACAAATAGCGCCGTCAACGCTTCGGCGATAGGAAGAGACAAAGGATTGATTACACTTACAGGGCGGAATTCATTTCAAAGTTCTCCGTCGACCTTTGACAAATGATTAGTGATGTATATACATGTATACCGGTATATATTGCGAATGTATGCACTGTGATATTTTAATGAATGATCTAAAACATGGCATGAAAGTAAGAATGTGCGCAAACATTTCAGTTTTATCAAGAAGATGAGGCAAAAATTTATCGATATCAGCAAGTCCCAATTAAAACACAATTTAATAAGGAGGAGTTATTTATCAAAAATTACGCAAAAATCAGTGTGATAGTTCATTTTTAAACATGTCATTTTTGTACGTGAAGCCGCTATTTAATAATGTTAGGACTATATAAAAAATACATGGTCACATCACATGCAAGTAAAAACGACTACAAATCAGGAAAAGAATATTTACTTTCCTCTAAACAGAACTGCTTTTGTCGCTTGCTGCCTAGATTGTGTTGAAGAACAAAAAATGTTTCTCTCAAAATACAGTTTACCGTACCTGAGTAGTCGAATTTTCACGTAAGAATTGCAAATCATACGGATCAACTTGATAATGTGATCAGATTCACTTCCAAGGTAATTGTCAAATATATGTCCACTGATATCGGGGAAAATTGTGATCCTATCAACCTTTTGTAGCACAAGATTCTCAATCTTAATGTCAATATGTTTTTCCTTAGGCAAGAGTGAGACATCAGTCACACCAGGAAATATTGATCGGAAAATAGCCTCTGCAACGCAAACAACAGAAAATACCCCATAACTTGGTGTCAACAAACCACCTCTCTGTTTCACAGCGAGAAATTGAGCAAAATTTACATCTAAATTCCCGGCATTTGAATCACTAGAGATGTTGTCAAACAGAGCATCAATGCAGATGGTACAATCAATTTTATCTTTCAGTTTCCGAACTATGTATCCTGCAATGTAATATAGAACATTCCAACGCCAGTCAGAATTGAATTTCATGGAATATATCCAAGACAAATATAGATTTTCACGATCCTGATGGTGTTTCTACAGAATCATTACATTTATGAAGATCAAAACGCTTATTAAAGCGGAAATCAAGCTCAATGTCAGTAAAGGTTCCGCATTCTATAACGTTAGTATTGGAGGATGCTTTTATAAAATTATTCATTAAAATGCGACGAAAGGCATTTTTAAACTGCGACATGGATGGGTTGTTGTTGAACCCCCCGCGTTGTCGTATCTTACTAAAAAAGATTTCCAAATTGTCTTGGGATAAATGGTAGGTCAGCAAATATGTGAAATCACCACTTTCAAATAAATCTTTGGCCAATCCTTCTATCGCGCAGATATCTGTAAGGAATCCAAGAATATCCATGTTGCGCGGAGAATTAAAAATCGGGACACCATTCGATGTGCATAAGGAATTAAGATAGCTGGAAACATCATTGAAGAACATCTGCCACTCCCACGATTGCAACTTTTTCAAGGGGGACTTCTTACCTCTGGCGAAGGGATTGCGGCTGTTCAATTTATCAAATAAGTGGTCAATATACCTGATAAACCTGGTCGTTGCCTCACTTCCCTGAAATGATGCATGCCCGCTTTGTCGCAGAAAATCAATTGCATCAGCCACAGATTTACTCAAAGTTTGAGCTGCAATGCGTACGTGAAGAAATGGGCAATGTTCAGCTATAAAATTTCATTTTACTGTATATACTTCTTACCTTCATAATACATCGTTGAAAATGTACATGTTTCTTGCTTAAACGATTAGCTAATACCAAAGAGTCACGAGATTGCAGCTTATGAAATTGTTCTATGAAAGACCATTTAATGTATTCCGTTGAGCCATCGGGCATTTTGCGGGTTAGTACGAGATACTTATGGAAAAGGTTTCTTACCAGTTTGAGCATGTGACATGCATCAAAAATCCAATATATCTTAACATTGTCTCGTATTATTGTCTCTTATTATTAGATCTGTGGCGCGCCCAAGCATCGAGATTGAGATGACGTGAGAGTGATTCATTTCACGATCTGAGCGAATAGACAGAATTAACATGCGATGAATGCGTCACAGAATGGGCACCCGAGAGGGAACCCTAACGCTTCTGATTGGTTAACCGTCAATGCAAAGACAATGCATTGTGATTCCCTTTTTACTAAGTGAGGTGATGTGAGGTTAGCACCAGCGATCAGCATACAATACCCTTTGGTTCGGTACACGAGATTTATCTCTTTAAAGTACGTCTAACTCCCAAAGTCGCCGAATGAATACTGTAGATTTTTTATTGAAAAGGCCCTTTAGACACTTAACTGATGCTGAAAAGGCCGAAGTGAAGAGATTAGGGAGGCATACTCCCGAAAATATTGCTTTAACTCAGAAGGATGGTAGAATTACAAGAACCTTTAATCGAGAATGGTTTGTGAAGATACAGTGGCTCACGGCTAGCGAGGAGCATAATACGCTTTTTTGTTTTCCGTGTTTGCTTCTTTCTGATGGAAGCGATAGGACGTGGACTGAAAGAGGTGTACATGATCTGAAGCATTTAAGTGAAAAAGTCACGAAAGATGAGACTTGCGAGAGTCACATTTCAAACTCAATGAGATGGTATTATTATTTGGGTATAATTATTGGTATAATTATTTGGGAAATCAGATATCAGAGATCTATTCGACAAAGGCCGAAAACTGGAAATACAGCGCTTTAATGACAAGGTGAGCCGTAATAGGGACATTCTCAAGAGAGTAGTGGAATGTATCTTGTTGTGTGGATACGAGGAACTTCCTTTGATAGGTCATCGAGAGGACGATTTGTCACCAAATCCTGGTGTCTTCTTAAGTATTGTAAGACATACCGGGAATTATGATTCACTTCTAAGAGACCATCTCCAAAATGCTACGGTTTTTAAAGGAACCTCCAAAACAATACAGAACGAGCTCTTAGATGCGATCTATAGCGTTTATATTGAGACAATTAAAGCCGAGATAGAAAGCGCTTCTATTGTCGCGGTTATCAGCGATGACACTACTGATATTAGTGTTCAATGTCAAAATGTAACTGTTTTTCGTTTTCTGGATTCATCAAATACTGTCACTGAACGCTTTATTCAGTTTTCGCAAGTAAAAGATCGTTCTGCTCAGGGGCTTGCTGAATGTATCCTCGGCATCCTAGAAAATTTGATGTAAAACGTGACCAACTCATTGCGCAAGCTTATGATGGCGCGAATACCATGAAAGGAAGCGAGGGTGGTGTACAGAAACTACTTAAATAAACTTTTCCAAATGCCCATTATGTGCACTGTTACGCACACCAGCTTAATCTAGTATTGCATCAAGCCTGCAGCAAGTCAAACCCTAGGATTCAGATCTTTTTCACGAATTTGTATTGTTTTTCCAATTTTTTCTCCAAGTCTTCAAAAAGAATGGATTTGCTAGATGAGGAATCTGGAAAGCGCTTGCCCAAAGGCTCAAAAACACGTTGGAATTTCAACAGTCGAGTTGCTAATGCTGTTAATGAAACTAACGAAATTTTGCTTCATGTGATGAATCGTATTCTTGAGGAAGCAAATTGTTGGGATTCTGCTACTGTAGCAGATGCTTCAAAACTGAAGGGTGTTCTTTTAGATAAGGAATTCATTTTCTTTTTGAAATGGTTCTCGGAAATAATGCCACATGTGGATGACCTCTTTTCTTCCCTTCAAAAACGTGGTATTCAGGCTAGTGAGGCTTTACATCGTATTACAAAATTTCGATCAGCATTGCAGCATATTGCGAATTCGATTGAAGATTCTGATGAGATTATTCGTGATAGCAGAAATCGTGAAAATTTGAAAAAGATAATGCTACAATGAATTGACGTAATACAGGATCAAATAACACAGCGGTTCAATGCGCAAAACCATATCTGTGCCATGCAAATTCTAGATCCAAAACTATTTGATTCCTTCACTGATCAGCCTGATCGCTTAGAGAATTGTTTCAGGGTAGTAAAAGAATTCTTCCCTATGATACAGGTATCTAAACTAAAAACTGAGCTGAAAGTCATTTCGAAAGATTCCGATATTGGTAAAATTACACAGTGTACTGAACTCTTCCGATTTTTGTTGGCAAATTGTTTGACTGAGACTATGTCCGAGACCACGAAAATGCTCCAAATCCTTTTAAGTTCTCCAGTTGCGAGTACAGAGGCTGAGCGATGTTTCTCAACTCTTAAGCGAATCAAAACCTGTTTAAGAAACAGCATGGTAGAAGATCGCCTAAATGCTCTCGCAGCGATTTCCGTTTAAAAGGACTTATACAAGATGATTCTCTATTTATTGATAAAGTTATTGACACTTTCGCAAACGCCAAAAACAGGCGAGCAGATTTTCTTTACAAATGACTTTTCTGTTCAAAATACTGAGAGTTTTGATTAAAAATTGTTTCTATAAATGCATTGTTTTTCCTATTGCGCATGTATTTCACTAATTTTGCAAAGAAAGTATAGAATATGTAATGTGCTGACATGATGAGCTAACGTGATCACCTCACCTTTCTTGACACACATGCCAAGAGTACAGCGTTGAAAGAAGTTCAAACTAATTCATTATGTATCTGTAATCTTTAGCTTGAATGATAGACAAAATGTTGCCTCAACCGTGTAACTAAATGCAGTGACATAGACTTACACATTTATAGCAGTGGCGTAGCGTGAGTTTCTTGCGCCCGGATGCGAGATACTCATTTGGCGCCCTCAGCCTCCGTGTTAACCATCTTTGAATCCTCAAATAAGGATAATTAATCCGATTAACACCGCTCTTAATGCCCACAGTCAAATTGGACTATTAAAAGTAGAATTATTAAGCATTTAAAACAGCTCATATTTTGTTTAAGAACATTTGAATAACTGGATGGTGATTTAATTTCAGTTGTTTTGTATTTTTTATGTATTGTTTATTTTTCTTGATTCCCTGACTATTCAAAATTACACTAATGAATGAATGACTGCGAAAGCAAAAATACTCAAAGTAACATTTAATTTATTTAATCTCAATTTCTCAACAAATGCGTTGCTATGTGTTTCTCACATTTCATGAATGCAGTCTATTTGTAAGCTTATGCTGCATTTACAGAATTGATGGATAATTTTAAACATAATGAATCTCTGAGTGGGACATTCCACGATCACTCAGTCAGATCAGACTAAATTATAAGAAGTCTTCGTCAAATTATGAATATAAGATGAAGTTGTCTTGTCAATGTGGCGCCCCCACAAAAGTCGAGTACAATATTTCTGATTTTGCGCCCCTCTTTACCTGCGCCCGTATGCGGCCGCATCCATGCGCATCCCCCCTAGCTGCGCCTCTGGTCTGATGTATAGCATGTTGCTAACATATTCTTTGCTTTTCATTTACAAAATAAGATCCTTTTAGGCTAGATTTTTTGATTATGTAAAAATTTCATGCTTATGCCCCACCTGGACCAAATGTCACGAGCCGCCACTGTTACAGTGGGTACCTACGCGTTCATGTAGACCAACGGTTCCCAAAGTGGGGGCCATGGCTCCCCAAGGGGCCATGGAGCCCATTTGAAGGGGCCACGGGTGCATTCACATTTCAAAGGCAAAAGGCAAATTTCTGAAATGAGATAATTCTTTACTCGTTTATTCTTTACTCATTTTCAGACGTTAGTAAAATCCAGGCAGACGCAATTTCAATTATTTGAGGAGACAGTGTATTGATGGCACAACTAAACAGGCGTCGATGACGGAAACATATCGGTGTGAACATCCATCGATACCGGAAGCCCTTGCTACGCGCGCGCAAAATTGGGGAAAGCCAGACAGCCAGCCAGTTTGCAGGACGCACACTCCTCCATCGATCGCGATCTCTCCTATGGTCGCGGGCGCGCTCCTTTAGGAGTCGAACTATCTATTTCTGCTCGTGAGTCAGCCTGCCTTAATCTCCTCCACGAGCTAGTTTGGCTGACACTCGCATTGCACTAATCCTCGCGACAGGTCGACCACCATTACACTCAGCTTCATCGATAGTGAAATAAACCGCTCTCTTCTTTTCTCACCGATATATTCGCCGTTTGTGCTTCGTCTTCTTTCGTCACAATAAGATTTACTTTTACCCTTATTCTTCGAATCCAAGAATTGGATGTCTTCGGCAACCAAAAAGCGCAAGTATTCTGAGGAGTACTTGAAATTCGGCTTCACTAATATCATGGATAAAGGCGTTGAAAAGCCACAATGTGTGATTTGCGACAAAGTTCTTGGAGTTGATTCGTTGAGGCCAAGTAAATTGAAAAAATATCTCGAATCAAATCATCCTCAGCACAAAGACAAGGACGTACCTTACTTCCAGAGATTGGCAGACAGGGTAAAACGCCGCAGACTTGGTGCTGATGGTGTCGTACATGCGCAAAATGCTGCCGGTATTGAAGCATCGTTCCGCATATCGCTGGAAATAGCCAAGCACAGGAAACCTCATAATATTGCTGAAGAGCTCATTTTGCCATGCATCAAGATCATGAACGGTTTGATACTTGGTCGCGAAAGTGTAAATGAGGTGTCGCAAGTACCCTTGTCCAACAACACAGTTAAACGAAGAATATCGAAAATGTCTGAAGATATCGAGGAGCAAGTTGTGTCGCAAATCAAGCAAGCAGGCATGTTTAGCCTCCAACTTGATGAGAGCACCGACGTCGCCGCTTGCTCACAGTTGATGGTCTTCGTTCGTTGCGCCTACGAATCAAGCCTCAAGGAAGAACTTCTCTTTTGCGAAGACTTGAAGTCAACAACACGAGGTGAAGATGTGATGAATATCATACTTTCAGAAGCACGGTCTCCGATGGGAGGAAGTATGCGGCGTGTGTACCGACGGTGCGCCAGCAATGATGGGTGTACGATCCGGTTTTCATGCGCTTGTAAAACAAAAAAATGTTGAATGCAAATTTATGCACTGCATTATACATCGACATGCATTGGCTTCGCGAACTCTTCCACCGTCCTTGAAAACTGTCCTTGATTCAATTGTGAAAGCTGTGAATTACATCAAAGGAAGTGCTTTGAATACTAGACTGCTTCGACAATTGTCCCAGGAAATGGATTTGTCACACGAGAACTTACTTTTCTATACTTCAGTGCGGTGGTTGTCCAAAGGAAATGTCGTCAGTAGGATGTTCAGCCTTCGAGAGGAGATAACAGTGTTTCTTGGAGCCCACAGCAAAGACGATCTCTGTGTCGGCTGGGCTGATGAACAGAAATTCGCATACCTGGTTGACATCTTCAGTGAGCTGAATAAGGTGAATCTTCAACTGCAGGGCAAAGGACATCTTGTGATGGACATGAGAGAAACCATACAAGCTTTCGTCAAAAAACTTGAAAACTGGCATCGAAAAATTTCGAATGGAAACGTTACCATGCTGCCTCACTTGTGCTCCGTGACTGGCACTGTGGGTGCAGATTTGCAAACACTGATGCTGGAGCATATTCAAGGAATGCAAAACCAGATCCGTAATTATTTTCGAGACTTGGATTCGAGCCGTAATCCATTCACGGCAGACGTGACTTCAATTTCGGACGATGACAATGACACCCAATCTGAGCTCCTGGCTCTACAGACCGATGGCGGCGCCAAAATGAAATTCGAGGTGGCTGCCTCCCTCCAAGAATTCTGGTGTTCCATAGGATTGTCTTACCCACGTCTGCAACAAATTCCAAAGCCTGAGTTCCTGTCATTCGGATCGACTTATCTATGTGAGACGGCTTTTTCTGCTCTACTGCAAATAAAATCAAAAAATCGCAGTCGTCTTGATGTGCAACCTGACTTGTGCTGCTGCCTCTCAAAAACCGAGCCTCAAGTTGAAAAACTGGTGAAAAATTTGCACCTTCACCCATCTCACTGATAAGAGTCTATCTCACTGATAAAGTTTTCCTGATAAATTTTCTATTTGAATAGATAGATCGTTAGAATATATTCAATGGTATATGCCATTTCTGAATGCTTTTTGTCATTGCAATAACATTCCAATGATGTGTGACCTTGATTTAATAGATACAGTTACTGAAGAAGTCAGGTATTCAGAGATATTATTCATCTTGAAAATTTTCTTGCAATGCCAGCTTACCTTCATTTTGTTTGTTTCGTTTGATTTTGTTGGTCTTTTGTAGAAAACATCCTCTGTAGTCCGGGAGCTAGCGTGAAGTTGTGCAGGGAACGAGGTAGTACATAAAACTTTCACACAGCATAGTACACCTCTAACCTACTACAAAACTTCGCGTCTGCCGGATCAGATCATTTGCTTTTCAGAAATAGAGAGGATAACACAATCCTATGTATTTCCAGTGGTAAAATTGTGACATTTAAGGTGTTGACTCCATTTTTTCGAATTTTTACTCATAAAAGTTACACAAATTGGTATTTTGTTGAACTGGTTATAATGTACATACAAGAATGATCTTTTCAAATTGTCTGTCATCTGATTCTGTGACAGAGGATAAAGGTGTACAAACACTGAACACTTTTCGTTTAACTTACAAAATCAAATTTCAATAATTGTAACATTGAAAATATATACGTTACACGAAAAGAAAATGTTTTGTACACTTTACTTCTCTCTGTTCACAGAATGACAGCTCATTCATTTGAAAGATCTGATAGATGATTTTCCTTAGTACCAGTTCCAACAAATAAAAATTTGTGTAACTTTTACATTATGAGGCAAAAAAATGAAAAAATGAGTTAAATGTCACTTAAAGTTTTTACCACTGGAACTACATAGATATTGATCTCTATTCTATTTCTGAAATCTGAAAGATCCTGATCTGCGAAAAAAAGTTTTTGGTTTTGTAGTACTATAGAGGTGTGTAGTAAAGTGTTATGACTCTTATGACACAACTTTTCGCAAGCACCCCTCACGCTATCTCCCGACTACGCTAGAAATCTGTAGTAAAGATTGATCAGAGACTAAATATTTTCGAAATATGTAATTGATAAAAATATCTTGACAATATATATATGTTTCTTATCTAAAGTATTTAGCCGTTCAATCTACTTTCGCATCGTACATGTTCCATGCATCTCATTGTTCATTCGATGCATGATAATCTGAAATACGCTAATTCATACGACGGTCATTGATATAGACTTATCCCTTTCACACAGACTTATTAAGGCCCATTTATAGTTCACTCTGAATGTGTATTCAGAGCGAAATCGAACGATATCGGTTAACTCTGTGAAATCGGTAGACAAGTAGGTCAATGATGTCAGAGTTCACCTATCTAGTAATCAATGACAACCAACATTCGATTCAGAGCGTAAATATATCGGTAGACAATGTAACGTTAAAATTGTACCGATATCTGAAGCAGTCAACATGGAAGGTAGAGACGATGTAAATGAGAGATTGATTTGCGAAGTGCAGAAATGCAGACACTTCTGGGATTTGAAGGACAGGGATTATTGCAATGCACACAAAAAGAGGTGTCATGGGGAGAAATAGCTAAAGCTGTGAAGCTTGACGTCTCCAAGTGCCAGAAGCGATGGAATGGATTAAGGGATGTGCGAAGGCAGCTGAAGAAGAAGCAAGCCACTCAAGGAAAGTCTGGAAGTAAAGCATCGAAACCAATTAAATGTCCATATTTTGAGCTGATGCATTTTCTTGACGATCGAGCTGAAAGACGCAAGACAGAAAGCAATGTTCAAAGTCAGATGGAAAACATTGACAGCAACGAAATGGAAAAAGATACGCCACCTCTTAATGAAGACCAGGGAGAAGGAGACAGGGAGTATGAAGAGCAAAGCGACGGAGTCGTCCTAGAAGCAGAAAATCAATGTGAGGGGCGAAGACAGAAGGAGGCGAGGCGGACTCTCAGTGCTCGAACCAATGCAGCGATATTGCATTACTTGAAACAAAGAGATCAAGGAGCTGCAGAAGATGATGATGAGGATCTACTATTCGGTAAGTATTTGTTACTGTAATTGCTTTCTGTCCCAGATGAGTGTTCTAAAATGCTATTTCCTTGTTTCAGCCAGAAGCATAGTTGCATCATTGAAGAAATTTGATCGTTTTCTTAAAGCGAGTGTGAAAGTTGAAATCCAGTGCGTGCTTCAAAGAGCAGAGGAACGTGCAGCACTCAACTCACCGAAATAGAAAATCGACAGTGTGTGACATCATGGGGAGATTCAGCGGAAGAGATGCAAATATCTAAAATTTATGAAAAGTTGAGGTAGTGGTCAATTGATGAATTCAATACATTCTCACTTCATTTAAATTAGACTTTGTTTTTCATCTCTTGTCTTCATATTATAGTCGTTTTTCCTGCTTTTAGAAGCTTTCAGACCAAAACAATAAATTGGATCTGAACAATAATATTTTTAAACAATAACTCTTGGACAATCTCGTTGCCAATCTCATGCAAGCTGTTTTATTCATATATACGACAAAAAGTATTCAAATATATACATAAAAAGTACGACCGCAATACACAAGTAGACAAAAGTAGAATTTTCAGCTTCTTAGCGCTTGGTTCCCACAGCGTTGTCTTGCCATGAAACTCTGCCCTCATTTGAACAGAAAAAAGTTTTCAAATCATCACGAATTTTGCCAGCTGTCTTCTGATGGTGTCGAGATCTATCACGAGGCAATGATGAAAATGCGGTATCCTGAGCATCGATTCTCCAACTGCCGGGCACGACAACGCCATCATCCATCTCACGATCAACCATATCTCTGGGGAAATAGCGCTTGCTGTTCTGAATATCATGGTCACTTTCGGCCAGGTAATTGTGCAAACAGACACTGGCTTTCACTATGTTATTAACCGCTGTATAAGCTTCAATAGGCCTACGAAAAATCCGCCATCGTGCTGCTAGAATGCCGAAGGCATTTTCCACGGCTCTTCTGGCTCGGGAGAGACGATAGTTAAAAATGCGCTTGCTGTCATCCAAATCTCCTGACGGGTACGGGCGCATCATGTTAGGTTTCAGTGGGAAACCCTCATCCACAATAATCATGTACGGAACAACAGTGGAAGTTTTGGGTAAAGGCGCATCGATAGGAGTCTTCAAAGTTTTTTCCAAAATTGACTTCCAAAAGCACGATTCCGAGAAGAGTGTACTGTCACTGCAATGTCCTTGAGCTCCAATGTCAATAAAAATAAATTTGTAGCTTACATCCACCAGCGCCATCAAGACGATTGAATGCTGCTTTTTATAATTGAAAAATTTCGAGCCACTGTTCTGCGGAGCAACAATCACAACATGTTTGCCGTTTAGGGCTCCTAAACAGTTGGGAAAATTCAATTCCTTCCAAAATTCTTTCGCAATTTGCTCAAAGGTTGCAACTGTTGGAGGTGGAGGATAATCAGACTGCAAAGTCTACCATATTGCAGATGACGTCTCTTTCACTATATTGGATATAGAAGATTTACTCATCCTGTAGTTGAAAGCCATGCTGGCTTGTGAATCACCACTCGCCAAAATCCTGAGTGTCAAATAGTGTCGTTCACCAGCACCGATAGGGAAGGCATGATTTTCTGCATGCTGAAGACGTGGCCCAACGAGCTTCCGTAACTCAAGTAGTATATAGTGTGACATCCGGCGCGACGCTTCGCTTCGCTTGCGCCGGATGTCACACTTTTGCGGGGTTTTTCAAAATTTTCAAAAAAATCAAAATTTCAAAAATTTAGGTAGACTTCAAATTTCACGTGGCCAAAGGCCGAAGGGCGAAAATTTAAGTTGTCTCAAAATATCACGTAATCAAAAATTTAAGTTGTCTCAAAATATCACGTGGTCTAAGAATTTTGAAAATTTAGGTAGACGAAAATTTAAGTTGACTCAAAATATCACGTGGTCTAAGAATTTTGAAAATTTAGGCAGACGAAAATTTAAGTTGACTCAAAATATCACGTGGTCTAAGAATTTTGAAAATTTAGGCAGACGAAAATTTAAGTTGTCTCAAAATATCACGTAGTCTCAATATACCAGAAGATTGTATTCAAAATATTTCTTTAAAAATGGAAGAAACAAAAGTGGATGAAACAAAAGTGGAAGAAACCGCAAGAATATATCCTTCGTTATCTCAATTAAACTTTTACGGAGCAGCGTGACTTCTTTCTTTCTCTCTCTCTCTCTCTCTCGATCCTGTCTGTTACAGGAATATTGTATTCGCAATGACATGCATTCTTTAAAACAATTGTTTGTCTTAAATGAGAATAATTCCCGTATGCTTTTAATAGAATGACCTTGAACGCTAATGGAAATTTACACCAAAATGGTTCTGGTAGCCGTAAAATGTGTCAGAAAGTTTCTCGACATGGCTGCCGATAAAAGTGCCGACATGGTTCGAGAGTCGGTGTATTTTTCCATTCAAAATAATGTCGCATGAATGATTGTTATGGAAACGAAAAGGAAGAGAAATGCTCATTCATTTATCTTCTCTCTCATATGTCTATTGTGTTTAGATTGTATTTGTTCTTTTGTTCTCATAGTGTGAATGAGATTTCACAACCCGCATCATGCGCTATTGTCTGTGATTTCCTTCACCCGTATCAGCTGACACAATTTTAGCAGCTGTTACACGCCAATTCTTTTCAGAAATTTCTGAAATAGATTTTATTTCATTTAAAATGAATAACATTAGAGACTTCCCAAAAATATACGGTAAACAAACCACGACAAATTTCGATTTAAATAAGATCGCAAATCAATTGGGAATAAAGAATTTTCACCTATTGATGAGAAATGAATTGCAGTTGATTAAAGATGTACGAAACACTAACTCTGCTAATAAACTGATTCCTTACAAATGTATCTTTTTAATTTAGATTAAATTAAATAATTTCAAAATCGAATAAGTAGTATGGAAAGTCATCATTATGGAACAGTTTTAAATCAATACCCCCCTTCTGACTAAGTAGTAAGGAAAGTCATCATTATGAGACAGCTTTTTTAATCTAGGGGTCCCTATAAGAAATTTTTTTGTTATAAAATGAGCAACATAAATCAGTTTTTAAAATTATATGGAACACAAACAACAACGAATTTTGATCTAAAGAAAATCGCAAATCAATTGGGAATAAAGAATTTTCAAATATTGATGAGAGACGAATTACAATTCCTAAAACATAGGCTAACAATAACTATAAATTTCATAACAAATCTTCATACGTCAGATGAAAAAGGTGTACATTGGTCTGCGGGTATGTCTAATAAAAATGGAGATAATTACTATTTTGACTCATACGGACTTCCACCTACAAGCTAAGTTAAAAAATTACTCGAAAATGGAACTTATAATACATTTCAAATTAAAAAACCAGGAACTACTTATTGTGGTCAATTATGTCTTTATGTTTTATTGAAATTACAAAAAGGAGTACCATTTCTAGATATTATGTTAGAATTGGACAAGGGAATTTCATTCCCGAAACGATAGTTCCAATAATAATAATGATAATGATAATTAAAAATCGCTTCGTTGTAATTCATTTTGATAAAATCGGCCTCTGATATCCTCATTATCTAAATCTTTAATTTCATAAGTAATCGGATAAGTTTGGTTTATTTTACAAACTTCAAATATCTCTTTCGTCCAATAGCCAACGAAGCCTTTTTCAAATTTATTCTTATACCTAAATATTCTAACTCTATCTCCAATTTTAAATTTCGGCTTAAGTTTCTGCAAATTCGGATTACTCTCATTTGAATAGTTATTTTCGAATATTTTCTTTCGTATTAAATCAGGGTCGTCAGAAGCATTCTTTGGGGTTTCTTTAATACCTGAATGAACTTTATTATTTTACTCTTCTACAACTCCTGGTAATATCTTCAACCATTTCTGATTTCTTTGCTCAGTAAATTTCTTGAATAATTTATTTTTTAACGTCCGATTGAATCTTTCTATCACTACGGCCTGCCCTGCATTTTCAGTTGAATAAACAGTTTCAAATAGTGGCTGAACGTTTCGGTTATAAAATTCCGACCCTTTATCAACAAACAATTTTTTTTGGCTTTCTCTTACTTTCTTTAAAGATTTCTTCAAACGCATATTTAACTGATAGACCACTTTTGTTTTTTAAAGGCTTTACCCAAGCGTATCGTGTATATAAATCTATAACGGTCAATGCGTATTTGTAGTCCCTTTCATTCGGCATATGAATAAGATCAGCACTCCAAATATCATCTTTATTAAATACTTTTACTTTCAATAAATATTTAGGCCTTCTGTATTCTTTATGAATTTCGGACGCATAGCGTCCTAGGTCATTCGACATTTCAGACGCGTAGGTTCGAGCGTTGCTCTCAGACAGCTTTGCTGTCGTTTCATTTAAACCCTGACCGAATAATATTTTAGCTTGTAAAGCTTTCTTAACAAACATTCTTTCAATTTTTTCTCTAAATGTAGGATTTTGAATACTATCTAATTCTTGAATCATCTTCTTATCAGCTGCATGTCGAGAACTTAGATCATGATTTCGATAAGCTAAATCATGTCTATAAGCGGCGGCATCTACTCTGTTTATTGGTTCTTCACCTGGTTTCGGATTATTATTCTCATCTAGTCTTATATCTAATCGAGTTCCTGGACCGGTATATGAATGACAAGGAAGATGTTTT
This sequence comes from Prostheceraeus crozeri, assembly GCA_907163375.1. Lineage (NCBI taxonomy): Eukaryota > Metazoa > Platyhelminthes > Polycladida > Euryleptidae > Prostheceraeus > Prostheceraeus crozeri. The sequence goes on from CAJQUW010011188.1 coordinate 97,550, forward strand.
TCTTTCGAATATTTACTCCAAATAAATCCAGGAAAGTTTTCTAATGTTTTTTGTATGTCGTTACTTTCATAAATTTTACAATTTGAGTTTTTATTTTTGTTTAATAGATAATTCAATAAATCTAAATTAGCAATTTTTAATTTAATTAAATTTTCGGAATATGTAGAATTCATTTTAAAAGATAAAATAAATGTTTTACCGGATTGGACCAAAGGTCCTAAGGTTATTACCGAATCATACTAGGACTTAGATATATTCCACAACCATCTTTAGTTTCTTTAATTTCAATTATATCATCAACATTATGGAGAATATTTTTAAGAACTCGTTTTCCTTCATCAACCAAATTTAATTTACTAATGAAATTATCTACTATTCCTTCACCCCTCGCAACTTTCTCTAACTCTCTGTTATGACGTTTTTGTTCTTCTAATGCTGCCTTCTCTGATTTATTTTTATTTACTGCTTGGACAATACCAGCTGTCCCACCTGCAACATTTCCTCCTGCTGCTATACCTCCTATTATTAGTGGAATTAATGGGAGAATCCCGCCATTCTTTTCTTCTTGTAATTGAATATTCTCTATCATTGGTTTACTTATGTAATATTTTTTTTAATCGTAATAGTTTTAGGTGTATTTTTGTCAACAATATTACGTAATTTTAATTCAACAGTTTTATTATTATTATTACTTTTCGCTTGCGACATTTTTAATAAAAAAATTTTAAGTTACCAAAAATTTTTAATCTATTCTAGTTCCGAAAAAATTTTAAGTTAAGAATTTTTAATCTATTCTAGTTATGAAAACATTTTAAGTTACCAAAAATTTTTAATCTATTCAAGTTATCAAAAATTTTAAGTTATCAAAAACTTTAATTAACTTATCGGAGCGAAGCTCCTCGAGGCTTCAGCCGATCCTAGCCATCTTTCCATTAAGAATTTCAATAGAATATTTTACATCTTCTAGCAATAAACCATAAGCCATCAATGAAGTTGTGGAATCTTTTTTTTTCAATATTAATTGTTACATCACAACCAGTCTTGATAATATCTTCAGATTGTGCACTTAAATCGAAACAGAAAACAGGATATAAATGTCTCCAATCTCCAGGAGTTAATTGTGGTTCAACTCCAAATTCTATACAAAGATTTTGATAAGAATCATATCCTTCCATAAATTGATTATTGGTATCATCGAATCTTAATGGATCAATTGGATATCGGGTTTGATTTAATGAAACTTGTGAACTTCGAATTGTATTAATATGAAAAAGATTGTTGTTCTTATCAAAACTTGGAGAATTATTAATAAGTATTAGAAGAATAAGAATTAGTAATTAATATCTTGGAGTATTCGCAGTTCTAGTAAAATGCCAGTTAAACCTTTGTTCGGAAAAAGTTACTGAACTAGCAGTACGCTTTAGAAAATTTACTGGAATTGGTTTGTTAGTATTTAATCTTTTTGCAATAGCTGTTTCAACCTCTAAACTAGGAGTAATATGCTTAATCCACCATTCAAGTCTATCAATTTTTAAATATGCTTTTTTTCCAGTCTTACCAAAAAAGATTAATTCATTATTTGCTGTACGATGAATTATTAATTTAAATTTTAATTGATATGATATTTTATCATAATCTAAATATCCGAATAATGGAGACAATGACCAATTTACTGTCTGTTTACTTTTCTTGTTAAATTCACGTCTTTCTTTATATGCACTATTATTTGTTTTATTTAAATGTTTTGCAATATTTTCTACATCTTTCGCAATTCCTGCGGCATCTGTTCCAGCGTGTGTTAAATCATCAACAATTATACCATCATTAGTATCAGGAAACCAACCTTCGATTTCATACTTTTTATTATTTTCACCAATTGTTACAAATCTAAGCATTGTATCAATTACACCTGGAGAATCACTTATTGTTTCTATATTTTGAGTTGCAACATCTAAACGCATTTGTGTAAATAATCTTGGAAAGAAATAATATTTAGAGAACAGACTAAAGGTTTACCTTCCATAGAAACTAATTATTGTATTTTCCCAGGAGATCCGTTTATTAAATTTATGGATATTGTAAGTAAATATAATGATGTGGCTTATGTGGAATTGAATAAAGAAAATATGGTTATAATAGGACATAATAATGTTTATGGTTTTATTAGAGCGGTGTTACCAATTAGTAATACTGATTGGATAGAAAATAAAATTATCAATTATATGTATATTAAAGAATGTATATTTAAGAATTAGTTAAAAAATTAAAATCGTCTTCAAAGGAAAAAATAAGATTATTTGTTGATGAACAAAATCAATATAACATTCACATAGAGAGTAAAAAACATAATGAAGAATTATTATGTCAAGTTTATTATAGAGACACAATTTATAAACAAGAAACATTAGAAATGCCACAAAGGTATGATGATGATACGTATATAGGATTATATTCAAACTTAAATATTAATTTGTTAAAATCTTATATAAATGGTTTAGCTCAACAAGAGAAAATTTGTATGTGGACTACACCTTATACTATTAACAATGACCATAATCATAATCATAATAATTTTAAAGAATCCAATAATAATAAACGAACCGAAGGTTCTAGGGTTTTGCCCGATCTTAAAGAATCTTATAATAATAATGATGATGATAATATAAATGATGGTTCTGAAACATCTGAAAAAGGTGTAAATGGTAAAAAAGATTATAAAAATATTAGTAATTATAAAAATTTAAGTGAAGAAAAATTTATATCTCATACTGATGTATATGATATTAATACTACATATAATCAAAATTTATCTAAATTTCATTTTCTTAAAATTGAAAATAATAATGATGGAATAGTTGAAGATACTGTTAGACAACTATGTGTCGGGTCTACAAAATTTAAATTAGGATTTACATCTAATCAATTAAAAATTTTATCATCTTTAATAAAAACTAAAATGATTCAGATTATGGTGGTGTTATTTAATTTTCCAAAAGAGATCAAAGACCAATATTTTTCTCTATTATATTATTATCAAATAATAAATATAATTTAGAATTAGATATTCCCATCAGGGAATGGTATCCTATCAGGGAATGGCATCCTATACCAAAAAGTGTAATTTATGATGTTGAAGAATCAATTTATGATGATGATGAAGAATCAATTGATGATGATGATGAAGAATCAATTGATGATGATGATGAAAAATTAATAGTTAGTGAAAATAAATTTAAATTATCTTTTGATAAAACGTTATATGATAAAACTTAATAGAAAATACCAAAATATTCGATAAATATATTTTCATATGTAATAAAATTTTTAGATGTAATAAGTTTTTAGATGTAATAAATTTTTTAGATGTTATAAAATTTTTAGATGTAATAAAATTTTTAGATGTAATAAAAAAATTATTATTCCCACGTGTCATCATCATCACTTAAACTACTCTCACAGACGATTGTTTGAAATATTTCAGCTTGAATATCTTCTCCGTTATAAGGTAACATAATTTCATTTTCATCAGGTGCTTGACGTTTAAGAATATTTATTTGACCAGAGAATTTTTATTTCTTCAGTATTATTTTTTTTATCAGGAATACTAATTCCAGTTTCTAAAGATCTTTTTCATGGTTTATTAACTGTAGTCGATAATGTTTTCCCCGAATATAATCTTAGAAAATCTTCTACTTTTACTTTATCTTGTGAATATCCTTTGAATGTTTTCTTTTCACTAAGTCTCCCTTGTTCATCTACAGTAATACAATATTTTATTTTAGGAGCAATAAACATTGCAAAAATAATTCCACCATTTCCATAATCATTTTTTCCTTGACACAATTCTCCCCCAACATATCCAGCAGCATCTAATTTATTGAAGAGTTCATTGGAAATGTATATTGAATCAGTGTTTTTTACAATTAATGGAAAACCACAATTAAATGTGCCATCTTCTGTTTCAATATCATAAACATATTGTGGTTTATTATTTAAGTAATATTGGTAATATTATTTTTAACTTGACACGCACTAAAGCATAATGATTTATCTTGTCTTTCGCTTACTACCAAATTAATACCTAGAGATGATGCCAAATTGTATAAACCACTAAAGGTTTCTTTATTTTTCTGTGTGAAACGAATAGTTGCATATTTCCTTGTAAAAAAAGATTTCTTGTCCCCATCTGCTGCATAAAATCCAACAAAGAACCAATATCTAATATTATATTCAGCCTTTAGAACATACCAAGGAACACGTTTTTCTCTAAACTGATTATAATAATTTTTGCTAAAGTATATAGCATATTGTCTTGGATTTTGAAAATTTAGTTTGTATACTCTAGATGATCTCATTGTATCATATATTTTACAATCATTGTTATAAACTTCATTAATATATGTTTTTAATTTAATTAAGAGGTTAAGATCTTGGTTATTTAAAGTACAACAATATCTGACTCCTGATTCATAATTATAGATTCCAGCAGAACCATCTCCTAAAAAGAACCCTTCTATAAATGCTTGCTTACATCTTAAATAAGGTGGATCATTAAGATAAATATCACTTACAGTTTGTTTCAGTGTGATTGTATTGTCGTGTAAAAATAATTTATTATGTAGTAAATTTGTTCCTATATTTAATTCTTGTGGCTTTATTTCATTACCTCTTTCATCTAACAATGAATGATCTTCAGTAACATCTACTATTTCCATTTTTGTTCTTATTCGATAAATACTTTTATTTGTAAGATGTCTAATAATTTGTTTTACTTTACTCCATCCGTTATGAGTATAAATTTCTAAATTATCAACAAATGAAATTTCTTTCATATCACCATTAATTTCAAACGGATTAATTTTATAGTTGTTTACAATACTATCTATTCTAGATAAAAATAATGAATTATTCTTTCTCAATATTACAGGCGTGTCAGCTGTTACTGAATCTGTATAATGAATGTATTTTTCGTTGAAACCATTAATTTCTAAAATAAAGTTATTCATGATTCTTCTAGAGTGAGAAAGAATGAAAGAACCTAAGTGTGATGGCATGAATGACGTCTTCCTATCTTTTACGATATTAGTTTCAAGAAATTCATCATCTTCCATTTCTACTTTCGCTAAATATTGTTCATCATTTAATTTTTCATAATCTTTTACTTCTTGAGTGAAATTTTTCTCAATGTATTCTCATTCCATAAATGATATTTAGTGGTTATATCTTTTTGCACAGTTTTGCCATATAGCGAATTCATCAATAATTTAATTAACTCATCGCCTACAGTATTTCCTTCTGCTTTATATCTTTTTCTCAAATTAAAAAGTTTTTCAATATAATTTCGAAATGGTGAAACTTGATAATTTTTTTCATAAATTATACCATCAGTAATATGTAAGATTTTTACCCCACATCTAACAATTTCTTGTATGTCTACAGAAGTTAATACATCATAACATATACCATTTCTAAACCTGATTACTTTTACATGAGAATTATTATTTTGATTTTTAACTTTATCTTTAATAGGAACTGGTTGAAAAACATATCATTCGGATATTGAAACACAACTGTAAATATTCCAGTTTGAGGTCTAGACGTTTGAGTATTAAATTTATATACTATTTCTCGTTCTTCTTCTTGACGAAATTTTCTAGCGGATTCGGCTTTAGGGTATTCTGAATTTTCATCATACATAGCTGATGGATATAAAGATGTTGCATCAAAAGCCATTAGAAATTCATTTTTTTGTTCAAGTAGTTGATTTGAAATTTTCTTACAAATTTCAGTTTTATCTCCTAAATCTCGATGCTGTTTCATTAAATCTATTAAATTACTTCCAAGGGACAAAGTCCCCCCAGCGTAGCGACCAGGTAACTACTGTTTCAGTATTGGTAACAAGATGCTACAAAATGGCGATATGTATTTTCTTATATTTGCTGAAACTCTTCCACCTTTAACAGATTTTCTAATATAATTTCTAGCCCATAAATCTATATGAGAATGAATATTTATATTGTCATTTTGTACGCTTTTCATCCAACCGTTAAATGTTAAAGCAGAGAATGTCAAATTAGTAGTTACTTCTTCACCAACTAAATCTCGTATAACATTATTATCTTTGTAGATACAAAAAGCTAAAGAAAGAATATCGTTAACTAAATATGGTCTCAATTCATTTTCTTTTTTCTTTATAATTTTCATGTGTTGTGTCTCCAATTTCATAATTTAATTTACACACATTCGTAGGAATTTTAAAATTCTCACACCATTTAGAGAGACTTGTTTTTACATGTTGATAACTACATTTCATTATAATAGTTTGAAGTGCCAATTTACCTGAAGGTGAATCTTTTTTCATATTGTTTTTAAATCTAAAAGATTTTTGAATGTATCTACTAACACATTCAGTTGTATAAGGATTTTGTAATGAAGCAGTTAATATTCCTCTTGAAGTTTTAAGAGGCGGTTTAGATAATTTAAAATTAGCTTTTATCGGAAAATAGGAATCAAAACCTGATGCATTGTGAGCTATTAAAGTTACTTTCGAATAATTAAATTTTCCAAGAGTTTTGAAAAATTGATGGATCGGACATACGTCCTCTGGGTTTCCCCCGATCGGACATTCATCATCCTCAGTTCTCGTAAATATTTTCACACAATTTTGAAGTTTATTAAATTCTAATTCAGTTAAATTATTATACTCATTAATCTGTTTTCTAAGTTTTTTAATTTCATCTTCATCTTTGATCGTTTAATTTTAATCATATAACTTAACAAACGTGTTTCTAATTCTTTCAATCTTTGTTTCGGTAAGCAACATATAAATTTATTAAAATTAATAGCTCCTACAGCATAAGGAATAGGATGAGCTGTTGAACAGTTAGGATCAGGAAAAGTTTCGAGATCCCAAATATATATTGAACCATAGTCAATTTTTTTCTTTGTTATGATTTTATATGGACGCGTTGTTAGATTTTCATCAGTAACTGTTTTATATATGGGTTTGAAATTATTTTCAATTTCTCTAATAGCTTTTAATTTATGAGATTTATTCATTAAACAATAGTGACCAATTGTTGAACCTTCGTGAAAATAATTGTAATAAACATAATTATGAAACGTTTCAATTCCTCTAGGATTTAAATGACGATTGGCAGGACTATAATATTGAACACATTCTCCAAAATTTATTGAATTGAGAAAATTTGCAGTTTGACATTACTCCTGTTCTAGATATGGCTTTCTCTTTATGTAAAAAATTATTAAACATTTCTTTCATCATTTCTCCTTGTTCTTCATTAAAACCTCGTAAAACATTATAACATTTAATAAAACAAGAATCTTCAGAAGGAATAAAACAATATTCACCGAAATATTCTTTGATTCTATATTTCATATTAATCCCTGCCCCTCTATGCGATCTTTGTACTAACTTCATTCCAAAATCTTCATATTTAATATTACCTGTAAAAATCCATTCGTTAGCATCGAATTTCGCATCCAGATTCGAAAACCATATTTCAAATGAATTTTTATTATAGAAGGTTACGTAAAAATTTTGAATTATATTTTCCTGATCTTTAACAACTTTTCCAAGTAAATTAATAATTTTACCATTTGCTAAAAGTTTCCTCATATCATTTACTACATTAATAAAAGATACATTTTCATATTTAATTTCATTTGGATTAAATAAATTACATAAATCATCACCAAGTTCATCCTTAATTCTATCATCAAAAAAGATATCAGTAATAGGAGTTTCTAGTATTTCTTTTGTTCCACTTTTCTGTTTTTTAATATTACGTCTAATACTACGCCTAGTACGTTTCTGTTTTTTAATACGTTTACTACGTTTACTATGTTTAATTTGCGCATCAAACTCAGCAGTTTGTTTCTTGATTAATTCATCAATCCTAGACGTTTGTCCGAGAGACATTTCACGATTCATATTTTTTAAAAGAAAAAATGAATTTTTACATAGAACCTCGGTTCCGTTTTTACATATACACAGGAATATGTAATTGATGTAATGTTTCTAATTCATGTGTTGTTAAATGTTCTTTCTTAACCAACCACCATAAATTATTATACGCCAAAAATACTCGGAAACTTCTTAAACAAAGTGGAAAGTCTTTTGTTTTAACACACGGTTTAATACCATGTTTTGTTTTATAATCTGTAACGAGCGCTACGTATTTATGATGATAATAAAATCTAACTTCTTTCTTCGAATTTACAGGATTTGTAGGATGACGATAATCTTTTAAAACTGGTACATGCTCTATCTTGTATTTAATAAATACAAAATTATTTATTAAGTAAAATATGTATTCAACATATTTTTTTTATTTTTATTTACAAAAAATTTATAAGAAAAAATTATTCGATCACTCCACGAAAATATTTTCTATAACTCTATCATGCTTTTTTTATCAATATTAATTGTAATGAAGCCATAATCTTTTGACCAAGCATTGTTACACGATTGTTTAAATTCATCTTTATTTCTTATACATAAATCTCTTAACAAATCACTTAAGTTTCTTGCATTTATTTCAAATAGTATAAATATATTTGCATTCTTTCTAATAACACTTCCGTCTAATGAATACATACTTTGTGTTAAATAAAAAACACTACAGTTATTATGTCTACCTCTTGTGAAATAATTTCTCTGAACTGACTGATTTCTATCATTAACACAATCATCAAAAATCACACAATGTTTCATTGTTTTATCTAGTTTACTAGGATCTTGCATATTACCACTATCATCTATTAATTGTATCTTTATATGCTTATTTTTATTGGATTCAACTAACTGATTATTTTTTGCTGCTTCTTCACACCACGAACTTATTTCTTCTTCATCTTCAGATTTTTCATATTCTTTAAATAATGAAGCAATTGCTGTTTTTTTAAGATTATTTTCAAATCCATATTTTAAAAATTGATAGACGGGTTGTTCTGCTGTTGTTGCATAAATTATAAGATTGTTATAATCCAAAAAATTTGGAGTCGTTAAAATTTTAAATAATAGATATGTTTTTCCACATCCTGATCTTCCACAAATAACTGACAAAACTTTATTAGATAAATTTGGATGATGATTAAATTTAAGTTTTTTTTATTTAATGGTAGTACTTCACTCATTTTTTAATAAAAAAATTTTATTTTTATTTTTTTTTTGTTTCTAAAGAAGAAGAATAAGAAGAATAATAATAAGAAGAAGAAAATTAAACTTCTCTAGCTTTGCGTGGGAGTTTATACCTCTCGAACGGGAGTTTATACCTCCCGAACCAAAAGATCTATCATAATCTCTTCACCTCCAAAATTTATTTCTTGTCCTTTTTCATCAGTGATTCTAATGCAAATGTTGTTAATAGTTTTTCTTGTAATAGGGAAATATATTAATGTTTGTGGAATTACATTTAATCTATAACCAATGGGTACAGTAAAAGCTGGAAATCTGAATATTAAATTTGACAATTTACCATTTATATATCCTCCTTCAATAATGTCACAATGTACAACAATTGAATTTATTTCAGTTATTTTTGGAATCTTCTCACCTAAATGATAACCTTGACTATAGGTTTGTTTATTAAATCCTAATAGCTTTGACAATGATCTATCATGATTAAAATCAACTTGATGATTTTCGTCTAAAGTAAGAGAAAATTTATTAACTGCCGGTTCAACTGCAAAATGTAATTGTTTCTTATCTTTAAATGGTATACCTAAATGTCTCTTAATTTCATTTGATATTGATTCAACTTCGTAAGAACCAGGAAGAAAAGTTAATATTTTCCACGTTTTGCCTTTATCAGTAGAATATCTAAATTGGTCATTCACATCTTTGATAAAGTTTTGAATAGTGTTAAATGTGGAGAAACTAGTCAATGCAATTTGATAATTTTTATTTTGTTCCAAATGTAGAATGGGTTCTAAATTACAAGTGTGTGATGAAGTAGTTGTTATAATTTTTAACGTCGTACTAAATTTTGATGAACCCAAAATCTCTGTCAAATTTTCTAAATGATTATTAATTTTGTCTAAATCTGCTGAACACATTTTTTAGTTAAAATTTTGAATAAATGTCTTTTATAAAAAAAATTAAAAACAACAACTTATTTCAGCTACGGGCGCAGCCCTAGAACATTCGGTTCGTTATACTTTTATAATCCTCTTCATTTAGAATCTTCTTTTCTAACAGTCTTTTCAATATAGCATGAATTTCATTGAAACTAGAATTATGTCCTTCTTTTATTGCAGATATTAAAATATTTAATCTATTTAGTAATTCTTGTGGATCATCTGGTAAAAATACAGTTGTTTCTGTTTTAAAACCTTTTCCTACTTTAACTCCCGTTGATAATAAATTTTCTAATTGTTTATAACGTCTAAGAGATTTTACTGCACCAACTCTATCTAACATAGCTTTATATTTTATGAGATCTTCTACAGCATAATTATTTAAATCTGCTCCTCTTAAAAGATCAACAAAATTTCTATCTAAATTAAAAGGAGATTTATCTGGTGAAAAAATTAAACCTCGAAAAGGTTGTGGAAATATTTCTTTTTGTCCGAGATAAAATCTAGGTATTGTTTTTCCATCTATAAATGAAATAGAATGTTCAAATTGCATAGATTTTGGTAATTTCTTATTAATGTTTGATTCTAGTAATCCATAGTCATCTAATATAGTTTTGTGCTCTGGATCTGTTATATCAATTTGTTTATCATTATTTGTAAGTTCTTTTTCAAGAGTTTTAAATGGTTTCATAGTTTTCTCAAAATCAGTTTTTACTTGCTCGGTTTGTTGCATTTTTTCAAACATATCAGATTGAATACCAGCTTTTATCATTCTATGTTGAAGATGATTTTCTTTCATAATATTTCTTTGTTTTATTAACTCTTCTAATTGTTTAATTCTTTTAAAATTATCAGCTCTAATTTTATCCATTTTTTAAAATATAATATTTGAATTTTGTGGTAACATTGGAATACAACAAAAACATTTTACTGAACAAATTATTTTTTTATTGCTTTGTTGTCTGACATCTTTTCGTTTAAAGGTTTCTCGTTTTAAGTTTTGTTTAATAAAGTTTTGCTTAAATTTTCGCTTAAAGTTTTTAGCTCTTCTAAAAAAATTTTGTCATTTTCTTCATTAGAAATTTTACCATCACTAGAAATTTTACCATCCTGTTTATTCTTATCATCAACTTTTTCGGACTTTAAATGAAATGGCGTTTTATTAGCTTCATTAGCTATTTGATCAAATTTTTCAATCTCATCTAACGTAATAACATTATCATCACATACTCTTTGAAAGTAGTAATGTAGTTTATCATAGACTTCTTTAATATGTAAATGCTTAGTTTTTAATGATTTGCGTTTCTTAGCTATTAAAGATTTATCTAACATTGTAACAAGTGAAGTTGCAAAAACACCGGTACCTGTTAAAGCTGTAGCAACTACTAGAATTACTAAAACACCTGAAGATATAACAATTGTTAAAGCACCTAAACTTATTGTTAAGAATATGCCAATTCCTTGTGTTACATTCTTAACTTTAGTCCATCTCTTTCTTAATTTTTTATAATGCTCTAATCTTAATAATAATTGAGATTCCTTATCTTTCATATAACGTACTCTATCTTTGTGTTTTTCTTTATTCAATTCACTTATTTTTAACTGTGATAACGAAGGATATATTCTTGCGGTTTCTTCCACTTTTGTTTCATCCACTTTTGTTTCTTCCATTTTTAAAGAAATATTTTGAATACAATCTTCTGGTATATTGAGACTACGTGATATTTTGAGACAACTTAAATTTTCGTCTGCCTAAATTTTCAAAATTCTTAGACCACGTGATATTTTGAGTCAACTTAAATTTTCGATTACGTGATATTTTGAGACAACTTAAATTTTCGCCCTTCGGCCTTCGGCCACGTGAAATTTGAAGTCTACCTAAATTTTGAAATTTTGATTTTTTTGAAAATTTTGAAAAACCCCGCAAAAGTGTGACATCCGGCGCAAGCGAAGCGAAGCGTCGCGCCGGATGTCACACTATATACTACTAACTCATCTAACCTTGATTTGGTCATTCGGAAATAATTAAAGAATAATTCACTGTCTTCTATTAATTCAGGAACCAGCATCTTGTACTGTCCATAATCCTTCCTCCTTCTGAATAGCTCTCTCATATACATGTACATAGTCCGACGCCTTCGTTTTAAATACAGATTGTTTCATAAAAAATGGATCACCTTTAAACATCGCCTTAACTTCAACTTTGTCTAACTCCGCCAAACTTGAACGAATTTCTCTGAAATTTGGAAGATATGTCAGTTGTGCTTACTAATATCATTGTTGAAAATTTCAGGCATGAATATTGAGTTGTTTTCCTGTTATAGATAAATAAGTAGTAGATAATTTGATCTTCATTTAGCAATGTTGCACAAAATCATACCTCACTCTTATAAAATTACATTTGCTTCCTTTGTTATGTGATGGCATAATGATGATTTTCGACTCTGTCGTAAAGAGGGCTCTGGCCGTCCACGCAAAACATCCAAACGTAGAGACCGCCTAATTTTGAGATTTGTTAAAGTTGATCCAAGTCTCTCGTTAACTGAGATGGCTGCACTAGACTCGTCTACTTCTAAGTCCACTATTCGTAGAAGACTTATTGAGTCGAATTTCAAGAGCTGTAAGAGGCCCTCTCAGATCGAATTATCAGATCAGTATACAAAAAGACGTCTCAGATGGGCAATGAGTCATTGTCACTGGCGAAATCAATAAGATCGGGTTGTCTGGTCTGATGAGGCATCAGTCCGTCTGAAGGATAGTGATGGTCGATTGAGATTATGGATAAAATCTGATCAGGAAATTCCGAGACATTTACATCGTCCCCGGGTACAAGGTGGTGCGACTCTATTGATTTGGGCTGGCATTTGGACCAATGGCCGCTCTGAACTTCACATACAGCAAGGAACCATGAATTCTGAACGCTATGTGAACGTTTTACGAATGAACATGGCCAAATGACAGATCAACTTGGTGATCCATCGACTTGGTTATTTATGGATGATAATGCTACGTGTCACAGGAGTAGTAGAGTCAACTTATGCAAGTCTCAATTAGGGCTTAGGACATTATCTTGGCCAGCTCGTTCTCCTGATCCCATAGAAAATGTATGGAGTATTCTAAAACGTAACGTTTGTCGTTCACTGCTACCTACAGATGGCGTATCACAACTTACGTCACTGTTAAAAAGAGAGTGGAGAAAGTTAGATCAGTCAAAAATCAACGATATCATCGAATCAATGCCTAGACGAATTGGTAATGTCATTGACAATAAGGGTAGGGTCACAAAATATTAGCTTCTTAAGAACCGTTACTGTATCATAGCTTATCAGATTATATAAGGACATTTAAATATATTAGAGACATGAAATAACATGAAAATGCTTTCTGTATCATACTTATGTTTTATTTAGTCAAATTTTAGGATGATCCACTTTTTATGAAACGGACTGTACAACCCGAGTGATTACGAACAAAGTGTTTAGTTCGTCGCCTGTCATGATGTCAAGATAAAGTGATCCGATATCGGAATCAAGTATAAACGCCACATCATCACCGACCAAAGTCGATGAGGATCTACAGAGATCGTCAAGACCTACTTATATGATCTGCAGAGCTACCGAGTTGACTATAAATGGCCTTTACGACAGAGCTCTGTGAGGAGATATTTTTTGACACTTCGTATCAATAAAAAGCTTCGTTTTGATATTTGATTAGGTATCAATGAAAATAGGAATATTTACATGATGTCGCTAGTGATTGTTATCACAACGTACTCGCACATGTAGCGCCACTCATATATATCATTTCATCCATGTACATTATAAGCTAATAAATGAATTATTATCTTGTCATCGTGCGATTTTCTATTCATATGTTAATTCTCTTGTTTCTATTCAAATACATTAGTTGAATTATCTCATAATGTCATCCTTATATGAAATATACAACCTTCTATTTAAATCTAACATTAGCGGAAGTAAATGAAATTTGAATCGATTGCCATCAGAAGCAACAAAATATTAGTTTGACGATTTTTCTGGGATAATTTTCGCACATTTAGTGTATAACATAATTAAAGCATGCATGAAGGATTTAGGCTTACTGCAGTCATATTTTTTAACTTCATTTGATTAAGAAATGTAAAATTTGAAAGTCTGTCTCAACTTAACTAATCATATCTCTCTATGAGTTAAATAGGTAGCACTAAAAAGGATAGTGAAGATAATGACAAGAAACAGAATCGCTTAGATTTTTTAGAACCTTAGGCATTTGTGGTGCATGAACTTTGATTATAAGATAATTTTGATGAGGTTGCATGTCTATTTATCATGTGACAAGTGATGTGATGCACTTGAATCTTAACAAATCTTAACAACAATTTTGATACTACGAGGCCGCTACCTAGATAGACCTAGAATCTTAAATGAAAATGAAACTAAAGATCATACCAGAAAAGGAAGTTGCACTCACATCATTCACCCTTGCAGCATGTGGGTCAGGTGGGTCGTGGGTCAGGGTACTCCGTGGGTCAGGTCGGTCGTGGGTCATGTTTTCGTGAAAAGTCGGTGGGTCAGGTGGGTCATGGGTCAAATTTCGTTGACCCACTTCCAACTCTGGTTCTATTGTCACATGGGTACTTCTATTCTTTCCCCCCCCACATTTCTGTTGTTGACACCCGGAAGTGCTGCATCGTCAACGATCTTCTCTTGCTCTTATACCTGTTCTCACTGACGTGGCATAGCGTTGAGTGTGTAAAACTCCTCTTATCTGACTTGTAGACCATTTACAGCCTCAGAATTAGACAACTGCTCGTCAATTGTCTGTAGACAACAATCACACCAAGTTCATGATCACAGCTGTACCTTGTATTCTAACTGAGTATCCAAGGGACCAATTCTTCATCCCAGGGTTCAAGTAAGACTTCTCAGTCGTGCTGTACTGTCACTCAGTGACAGATCAAGTCTATTCTGAATCCAATGTGATTAACTTTGGTGAAATTTGATGATTTTGGAAAGCTTGAAAAATGTGTGGGGGAAAGAATAGAAGTACCGTCACATGAATGTAATTACCTAACTTCTCGCCTAACTCTCAGTCAGAATTGAGGTCTCAGGACAACTGACATGGGCAAACGTGAAGCATAAAAGCCTTCCTTATTCATCGACTTCAGTTGAACAGTAGGCGTCGGTGGCCGAGAATGATAAGTGAGGACAGCGATCGTGAAGTTATTTGCTATTGCCAGTAGACGTTCGTTACTAATAGAGACAGCAATTGGAATTGTCACGCAAAGACAACACGTCAGCCGATTTCCAGGAACTCTGCTATCTATTCATAAAGTCATGAAATCATTATTTCAGTATTGATAACTCAGTTAAGACGTCTGCTTTAAATTTTAACAGCTATCGCATCGTATACTGCAAACAAGAATATTGGAATATCTAAACTGATGGATCGTCGTAGCAGGAGAAAGCAACCAAATTTTGAGAACTCTACTCCTCAAGTCTTTCCTCCTCGACCTCCTGGCTTCTGTGATCCTCCTCCACATCCTCATTCCGCTCATGGACCTCCTCAACATCCCTATTCTGCTAACGGCCCACCTCCTCCTCAACATCCTCATTCCGCTTATGGACCTCCTCAACATCCTCATTCCGCTCATGGACCTCCTCAACATCCCTATTCTGCTAACGGCCCTCCTCCTCAACATCCTCATTCCGCTTATGGACCTCCTCAACATCCCTATTCTGCTAACTGCCCTCCTCCTCCTCAACATCCTCATTCCGCTTATGGACCTCCTCAACATCCTCATTCCGCTCATGGAACTCCTCAATATCCTCATTCCGCTTATGGACCTCCTCAACATCCTCATTCCGCTCATGGACCTCCTCAACATACTCATTACGCTCATAGACCCCCTCAATATCCCTATTCTGCTTACGGCCCTCCTCAACATCCTCATTCCGTTCATGGACCTCCTCCACATCCTTATTACGCTTACGGCCCTCCTCCTCAACATCCTCATTCCGCTTACGGCCCTCCTCCTCAACATCCTCATTCATCTCATGACCGTCCTCCTCCACATCCTCATTCATCTCATGGGCTTCCTCCACATCGTGGTCGAGCGCCTTCGGCAGGCCCACCAGTCACAGCCAGGCAGTCATCGTCATCGAGGGTCAGACAACCATCTCAAGACAATATAAAGCAAATAGTTGAACGCAATCGCTGTGGGTCAATTGTCAACGTAAGTGCAGAAGGTTTTGGTCATGCAACTGCGACACCAATGGAAAGAAAATTGGCCAAATTGTCAATCACAGATTTTGAAGATACATTTGATAGGAGAGGAGAGATAATTTCTTATAATGTTGTGGAAAGATACGGTATTGTGAAATGTCTAAATAATGATGTTACATTAGTGGCCCATCACTCGAGATTCAAGCCGCCGCTCACTGAGCTCGCTGAGGGTCAGATCATTAAATTTAACATAGTCGAAGGTCATAAAGGTCCATGTGCGGATCAGATAGAAATCGTTGACGATATTCATCAGCCGTCGAAGAATGCCAAAGAAGCAAAGAAGACCGAACAAAAACGCGATGTCAATCAATCGAAGGCCTCGACAAGAGCAAGTAAGAGGAATGAAAAAGACTACCTCGAACAAGCAGTGAAAGACGAATTTCAGTGTTGCATCTGCATTAACCTGTTGTCAGTTGATTCTGTAACGACGGAATGTGAACACTATTTCTGCCGAGAATGCATTGAAAAATGGATTTCGCGGAAAGGAAAATGTCCATTTAATTGTCCACAATCGCTGAAAGTCGCAGATTTAAAACCTCTACCGCGTGCATTCAAAAGCCTACTGGACCGAATGCGTGATGACAGTGACCAGAACTGACTTCGTTGCACAATGCCAAAAATTAGGATTTACTTGCTGTCTACGTCCGATCAGTCCTGAATTCTTAGTGTCTTTGAGATCTATATTACTTGCTGTTGTGAACGGAAATATCTCGACTGAATATGTATTTGCAATTTGAAACTCTGACTCATTTTCCACCTTTCATGCTCACTGACTTCTATCTAGCAGCCAAAAATATCTTTCACTAGCCAATGACAACAATCAGCGGATCTTCAATTACTTTAATTCATCATGATTGACTCAATTGATGTTATCGGTTCTATCAGTTTGAGTGAAATGATGTTGAACTCCTGTTTTCACACATGTGGAATCGGCTGTTTATATGGCAAACTGTATATAATATTACAATATGCTTTATAGTTAATACCACAGCTGCGTCGTGAATATAATTTTTCAATAGTCTAATAACTAATTGATGAATCGATGTGCCATCGATAAAGGCAAATGCATTTTTCATCATTCAAAATCTAAATGTATAGATAGCAAAATTCTAGAGTTACTTCTTCTAGATACAATTAGACGTGTATAAATAGGAAATTTCGATTGCTGGGTAGATAGGGCTCCTAACAATAGGAGCCTAGGAATATAGGGCTCCTAACAACCCATTTGATTAAAAAATTCTGCTGACGTACAACCTGTATGTCCACTTAGTTAGGCCTACGCGTAGGATGACAGCATTCAGTCAGACCTTGAATCAGCCCAGTTATCCTTCACTGCATCAACAGGTTGCATCTGAGCTGCGAATCAAGGCAAGTTATCTGGCTTTCTTTATTTGCTCGCACATTATTTCTTCTGTTCAAATGTGAAGGGTTGATGCCACGGGTTTGTTTTGTGACGCCTTGAAAGTTTGATGTTATAGTGCAGGGGTTCCCAACCTGAGGTACGCGTACCACTTGGGGTACTCGAACGACTTTTGAGCGGTACGCATAATATGGGAGATTTATTATAATCCATCTTTACTTTGATAACTTTCCTGTTCATGGATCAGTTGAGCTGTTAACTTTGCTCGCATTCCGCATTGGATTGTCTACACCTGGCCTTGAAGCAACCGTTCCTAATTAGCGAACGCCAACTCAACCGCATACTTATACGAATTCTCCACCACAGTAATGATTAAAAGCGAATAAAGTGCTCGTTTGATGTTGGAGCATGACTTTCGATGCACTTGTGTCGTTGCACAAGCGCGCATCAGTTACGCCTAGTTAAATTTTAGTGTTATTAAATTACAAATTTTGTGTAGGGTTCGACAAAAAAAACTGCGTTTTTTCTACAGCCTTTGATTTTTTAGATTTAATGGTGTCTGATTGTGTTCATTTAAAAGTTCATGAAAGTTTTATTCAAAGGCAATGTCTATGGCATTATTCTCTGCATTGCATACGCTTTAATGTTGGAATCATAGATATAAACATAGTGTATTTTTGATTCCCGATCGTCATGTCTCTAGAGTGCTTTCTGACTATCTCCGAACAAAGACATAAGATGTGCTCTTAATCAATCATCCAATTTTCTTTCCTGATAGTCATGGAGTTTCAGCAGTGTGATGTCTACTTCTTCATCCGAACACTGTCTCAAAATGGCTACTCAGCAACAAAAATTCATCAGCTGCTTGCTAACGTTTGGGGTGAGAAGAACATCATGAAAGTGAGAAGAATTCAAGCAATAGTAAGAGAGTTCGTCGAGGGACGTGAAACGGTGACACGAAAGGAAGGATCTGGAAGACCACGATCAAGCTGCTGCGATGAAAACATCGAAGAGGTGAAAGAACTAATCGAAGATGACAACCACTTATCCTGATATTTCACTGCAGACAGGTGTTGAGGAGAGGTCAGTTCATCGGATACTTTCTCATCATCTGAATAAGAAATCCTTGTGTTGTCGGTGGATACCGCATGAACTGAGTGATCGAAATAAGCAGCAACGCATTGAGTGTGGCAGAAGCATTTTGGAAACCTTGCGACGTCGGCAAATCAAAAGTAAACTTGTCGTCGTGGACGAAAAGTGGGTCTACTACAAAAGCATCCCACCCAAAGAATGCAATCGATTCTGGGTAGATTGCGCAGGCGACAGACCTCAAGTATCGCGCAGGACAATAGCCGATAGGAAGGTCTCAATAATGGTTGCTCTCAATTATGCAAAGTCTTTCTCCTATATCGAAGTGCTGCATGATGGTGGAAGTATAAATCGTGATCGATATTGGTCATTCCAGCAAAACATGTGTGCAGCGTTCGAGCAGCAACTCAATTTACCTCGTTGGGAGATGTGTCTCCAACATGATAATGCAAGACCACATATAGCAATACAGGTTCGACGATGGATCGACCACGAAAGCATGAGTTTCGTGAGTAGTAAGAAACACTCCACAGTAAACTCAGCGCCCCCCCCCCTCGGGACGGCAGTCTTGGTCGGCTGTCTAGGTTGGGCTTGGTCGGCTGTGTAGGTGAGTTTTGGTCCGCTGTCCGGGTGTTTTGGTCGGCTGTCTAGGTTGGAAAGGAGTGTTTGGATGTGAAAATGGAGGTGAGATTTGGTTTCGCCGTAAAATTTTGGTTTGGGGAGTTGGTTTCCATCGTTTTTGAAAAGTTTTGGAAAATTGTCTTTCTTTTGGTTGTGTTGAGAAACGGTCTCTAGCGGGCGTACGAAGGCTCGGATATGAAAACGGAGGTCAGATTCGGACTCTACGTGAAAGTTTGAATTCGGGAGGTGATTTCCAGCGGAATCGGAGACATCAAATTCTGACCTCCCCTCTGGACGAGACTTCGAGCTTGGCTTGTAGGAATGGTAGACAGTTGTGCAATAGCTCGTTTGAAAGCTAAGAGTTAGACAAATTCAGTGGAAAAACTGGCTTGTTCATATCTGATTTCTTTTAGATGTGAGACGTCATTGAAAATTTTGGAAAATCGTCGAAAAACGACATAGTTAACGGCGACACTTGTGATTTTTCGCAAATTGACATTGGTTTTTGGACTCTAGCGACTGAACGACATTAAAACGAATTTAAACGCCACATAAAGAAATACAAAAACACGCCTCATATTCATGAGGAAAGAGGTGTTGTTTCCGGCTGCACACATTGCCTAAAATTTTTGAAAGGCAACGACCATGAGGCATTTTACGCCACTCACGCCTATGTCCGATCAAGAAGGCTAGTAATTACACAACATCGGACATCGGCAAAGTGATCGCACCCTACTTCGACGAAACAACAGTCGATCTAGACGCAGCGCTACAAGATGCGATCGCAAATGTTTTATCTCCTGCTGCACCGACCACTACAGAACAACTACCATAGTGGCCAAAATATTAGCCCACCCTTAGATTTACCTAAAGTATAAAGCGATACGATTAAGCGTCTTCTGTCGTGTTCTTTTCATTTGAATACGATATCTATGATTTCATAAATGAGTCATTAATGATGGTCTGATGCAGTGAAATCTGTTTACTTCGATTTGACGTGATCACAGATTTGAATTTCGAATTTTTGAATCAGAATGGAAATGATTCAGAATTCCACTTTTCGTTCATTTCTTCGCATTATGGGTTGCAAGAAAGACATCACAGACTTTTGTCGAGGACAGATAAGTGCATATGCCAAAATGAATCTATCTCATGCTGACATTGCACGTCGATTAAAGATTTCACGGCGATCTGTGAAGAGACACTTGGATCGAGAATCATTGGGGCTACCGGTAACCAACAATCGCTATCTTTCCGGCAGGAAGAGGTGTACGACCGATAGAGAGGACAGATTCATCAAGTCTCTTGTTACCAAAGACCCTACAAAGCCATCTGCAAACATCGCTCACGCTGCATCAGAACTTAACATCTCCGTGAGTGATCGCACTATCCGTCGTAGATTAACAGATGATTTCAATCTACCAGCAAGGAGACCTTCAAAGAAACCGTTATTAACAGAGAAACAGAGACTGGCTCGAATCAAGTTCTGTAATCTTCACAAGGATAAATCGCCGGACTGGTGGGAGAATGTGATGTTTACTGATGAATCTACATTTCAACAAGTTCGAAGCTGCGGATATAACTACATTCGAAGACCACCGAACCGAAGGTACGATCCGAAATTTACGATCAAAACCGTGAAACATCCTCCGTCAATCATGTGTTGGGGCGCCATTACTGCCAAAGGTCGGGCTGGTATTGCATTCCTGGAGAAAGGGAAACGACTAAATTCTCAAGGTTATATCGAAATTCTCGATGAGAAAGTGAAATTGCACATGAATATCCATGGAGTGACTTACTTTCAACAAGACTCCGCACCCTGTCACGTATCAAAAGTGACTAAAAGGTGGTTCGTCGATAATCAAGTTCAACTACTGGAAAACAGGCCGGCGAATTCCCCGGATCTCAATGTCATCGAGAATTGCTGGTCTGTAATGAAGTCAAAAGTCAATCTTCATTGTCCTTCTTCCGAAAGTGATCTTCTTCGGATTTTGAAATCTGTTTGGATCTCCGAAATATCTCCGGAATACTGTCTGCGATTGGTAAGATCCATGCCATCGCGCATCCAAGCTGTCCTTGATAACAGAGGTTATCCTACCAAATATTGATTCTAGTGATCTTCTTACATCATGTTTCTATGAAATAGATTGTTTTCGAATTCAATAAATGATAGTGATGGATATTTTTTGAGTTTTAGTTCCAAATGAGACGGAAACCAAAAACATGATATTTCAGTGGGTGGGCTAATATTTTGGCCACTATGTTTTTATTTTTTTCTATTTTCTTTTTTTATTCTTTTTCTAGTTTTTGTCATTCTTTTCTTTTTTTATCTAGTTTTCTTTTTATCTCTTTTTTCTTTTTTATTTTCTTTTTCTTTATTTTCTTTCTGTTCGCTTTTATATTTATTTTTATTTTTGTTTTGTTTTTTTTTGTTTCTTTTCTCTTTTTCTTATTCTGTTCTTTATATTCTGTTCTCTTTTTTTTTTATTTTTTTTTACACTTTTTATTTTTTATTACTTTATTTGTTGATATTTCATTCTTTATTTTACTTTTTTTTTAATTTTTTTATTTTTCTTCTTCTCATTTGTTTCTTTTTTTTTTTTTTTTTTCATATTTTTTTTTTATTTTATTATTTTCGTTTTATTCTTTTTTCATTTTTTTATTTTTTCCCCTTCTTATTTTTTTTTCGTTTTTTTACTTTTTTTTTGTTTTTTTTTTTTATATCCTTTTTTTTTTTTTTAATATTTTTTTTTTTTTTTTTTTTTTTTTTTTTTTTTTTTTTTTTTTTTTTTTTTTTTTTTTTTTTTTTTTTTTTTTTTTTTTTTTTTTTTTTTTTTTTTTTTTTTTTTTTTTTTTTTTTTTTTTTTTTTTTTTTTTTTTTTTTTTTTTTTTTTTTTTTTTTTTTTTTTTTTTTTTTTTTTTTTTTTTTTTTTTTTTTTTTTTTTTTTTTTTTTTTTTTTTTTTTTCTTTTTTTTTTTTTTTTTTTTTTTTTTTTTTTTTTTTTTTTTTTTTTTTTTTTTTTTTTTTTTTTTTTTTTTTTTTTTTTTTTTTTTTTTTTTTTTTTTTTTTTTTTTTTTTTTTTTTTTTTTCTTTTTTTTTTTTTTTTTTTTTTTTTTTTTTTTTTTTTTTTTTTTTTTTTTTTTTTTTTTTTTTTTTTTTTTTTTTTTTTTTTTTTTTTTTTTTTTTTTTTTTTTTTTTTCTTTTTTTTTTTTTTTTTTTTTTTTTTTTTTTTTTTTTTTTTTTTTTTTTTTTTTTTTTTTTTTTTTTTTTTTTTTTTTTTTTTTTTTTTTTTTTTTTTTTTTTTTTTTTTTTTTTTTTTCTTTTTTTTTTTTTTTTTTTTTTTTTTTTTTTTTTTTTTTTTTTTTTTTTTTTTTTTTTTTTTTTTTTTTTTTTTTTTTTTTTTTTTTTTTTTTTTTTTTCTTTTTTTTTTTTTTTTTTTTTTTTTTTTTTTTTTTTTTTTTTTTTTTTTTTTTTTTTTTTTTTTTTTTTTTTTTTTTTTTTTTTTTTTTTTTTTTTTTTTTTTTTTTTTTTTTTTTTTTTTTTTTTTTTTTTTTTTTTTCTTTTTTTTTTTTTTTTTTTTTTTTTTTTTTTTCTTTTTTTTTTTTTTTTTTTTTTTTTTTTTTTTTTTTTTTTTTTTTTTTTTTTTTTTTTTTTTTTTTTTTTTTTTTTTTTTTTTTTTTTTTTTTTTTTTTTTTTTTTTTTTTTTTTTTTTTTTTTTTTTTTTTTTTTTTTTTTTTTTTTTTTTTTTTTTTTTTTTTTTTTTTTTTTTTTTTTTTTTTTTTTTTTTTTTTTTTTTTTTCTTTTTTTTTTTTTTTTTTTTTTTTTTTTTTTTTTTTTTTTTTTTTTTTTTTTTTTTTTTTTTTTTTTTTTTTTTTTTTTTTTTTTTTTTTTTTTTTTTTTTTTTTTTTTTTTTTTTTTTTTTTTTTTTTTTCTTTTTTTTTTTTTTTTTTTTTTTTTTTTTTCTTTTTTTTTTTTTTTTTTTTTTTTTTTTTTTTTTTTTTTTTTTTTTTTTTTTTTTTTTTTTTTTTTTTTTTTTTTTTTTTCTTTTTTTTTTTTTTTTTTTTTTTTTTTTTTTTTTTTTTTTTTTTTTTTTTTTTTTTTTTTTTTTTTTTTTTTTTTTTTTTTTTTTTTTTTTTTTTTTTTTTTTTTTTTTTTTTTTTTTTTTTTTTTTTTTTTTTTTTTTTTTTTTTTTTTTTTTTTTTTTTTTTTTTTTTTTTTTTTTTTTTTTTTTTTTTTTTTTTTTTTTTTTTTTTTTTTTTTTTTTTTTTTTTTTTTTTTTTTTTTTTTTTTTTTTTTTTTTTTTTTTTTTTTTTTTTTTTTTTTTTTTTTTTTTTTTTTTTTTTTTTTTTTTTTTTTTTTTTTTTTTTTTTTTTTTTTTTTTTTTTCTTTTTTTTTTTTTTTTTTTTTTTTTTTTTTTTTTTTTTTTTTTTTTTTTTTTTTTTTTTTTTCTTTTTTTTTTTTTTTTTTTTTTTTTTTTTTTTTTTTTTTTTTTTTTTTTTTTTTTTTTTTTTTTTTTTTTTTTTTTTTTTTTTTTTTTTTTTTTTTTTTTTTTTTTTTTTTTTTTTTTTTTTTTTTTTTTTTTTTTTTTTTTTTTTTTTTTTTTTTTTTTTTTTTTTTTTTTTTTTTTTTTTTTTTTTTTTTTTTTTTTTTTTTTTTTTTTTTTTTTTTTTTTTTTTTTTTTTTTTTTTTTTTTTTTTTTTTTTTTTTTTTTTTTTTTTTTTTTTTTTTTTTTTTTTTTCTTTTTTTTTTTTTTTTTTTTTTTTTTTTTTTTTTTTTTTTTTTTTTTTTTTTTTTTTTTTTTTTTTCTTTTTTTTTTTTTTTTTTTTTTTTTTTTTTTTTTTTTTTTTTTTTTTTTTTTTTTTTTTTTTTTTTTTTTTTTTTTTTTTTTTTCTTTTTTTTTTTTTTTTTTTTTTTTTTTTTTTTTTTTTTTTTTTTTTTTTTTTTTTTTTTTTTTTTTTTTTTTTTTTTTTTTTTTTTTTTTTTTTTTTTTTTTTTTTTTTTTTTTTTTTTTTTTTTTTTTTTTTTTTTTTTTTTTTTTTTTTTTTTTTTTTTTTTTTTTTTTTTTTTTTTTTTTTTTTTTTTTTTTTTTTTTTTTTTTTTTTTTTTTTTTTTTTTTTTTTTTTTTTTTTTTTTTTTTTTTTTTTTTTTTTTTTTTTTTTTTTTTTTTTATTTTTTTTTTTTTTTTTTT
Source organism: Prostheceraeus crozeri (assembly GCA_907163375.1). Taxonomy (NCBI): domain Eukaryota; kingdom Metazoa; phylum Platyhelminthes; order Polycladida; family Euryleptidae; genus Prostheceraeus; species Prostheceraeus crozeri. The sequence continues at coordinate 122,194 of CAJQUW010011188.1, forward strand.
TTTTTTTTTTTTTTTTTTTTTTTTTTTTTTTTTTTTTTTTTTTTTTTTTTTTTTTTTTTTTTTTTTTTTTTTTTTTTTTTTTTTTTTTTTTTATTTTTTTTTTTTTTATTTTTTTTTTTTTTTTTTTTTTTTTTTTTTTTTTTTTTTTTTTTTTTTTTTTTTCTTTTTTTTTTTTTTTTTTTTTTTTTTTTTTTTTTTTTTTTTTTTTTTTTTTTTTTTTTTTTTTTTTTTTTTTTTTTTTTTTTTTTTTTTTTTTTTTTTTTTTTTTTTTTTTTTTTTTTTTTTTTCTTTTACTTTTTTGTTTTATTCTTTTTCTTCTTTTCTTTCTTTTTTTCTTAATTTTTCCGTTGATTTCTTTTTTTCTGTTAGTTTTCTGTTAGTTTTCAGTTTTCACTTACTTTACAGTCAGTTTTCAGTTACTTTTCAGTTAGTTTTCAGTTAGATTTCAGCTAGTTTGGAGTTAGTTTTCAGTCAGTTTTCAGTTAGTTTTCAGATATAGCTTCCAGTTAGTTTTCAGATATAGCTTCCAGTTAGTTTTCAGTTAGCCTTCAGTTAGTTTTCAGCTAGTTTTCAGTTAGTTTTCAGTTAGTTTTCAGTTAGTTTTCAGTTAGTTTTCAGTCAGTTTTCAGCTAGTTTCAGTTATTTTTCAGTTAGCTTTCAGTTAGTTCTCACTTGGTTTACAGTCAGTTCTCATTTAGTTTTCATCTAGTTTTCAGCTAGTTTTCAGTTAGTTTTCAGTTATTTTTTCAGTTAGTTTTCAGCGATTTTTCAGTAATTTTTTCAGTTATTTTTTTCTTTTCTTTGTTCTTTGTTCTTTTATTTTTTTCGTTTATTTTTTTCTTTTATTTTTTTCTTTATTTTTTTGTTTAGTATTTTTCTTTTACTTTTTCTTTCATTTTTTTCTTTTCTTTGTTCTTTGTTCTTTTATTTTTTTCGTTTATTTT